>SRLM01000408.1:1700861-1893694 GCA_015708895.1 Populus ilicifolia | reverse complement strand
TATATATATATTTTAATTTTTTTCAAAAAAAAACTATCTTGATTTGGACAGTAGCTATGGTCCGAAACTGAAGCAGAAAGGAATGAGCAAAAGGCAACAAAATAGGTAAGCTGAGAATCAGACACAACTCAATCAAAACTCAACGCTTCTACGAGGTGAAAGAATGTTCTGGAACTTCAAGTTTTCACAATAAAACTAAACCCTCGCTACCATCTCTTCCTTTGCTTCGGTTCTCTTGGCCTCCTTTCCTCATCCTCACCCAAACTCACTGAATAAACAATAATAAAATGGCAACATCTAATGCGCTCTCCACGGCTTCCATTCTTTGCTCTCCTAACCAGGTAGTATACTGTACTGTACAACAGACCCTTTTCCTTTCATTGGTTGCTCTGCTCTTTTTTTGGAAGATTTATTGATGGGTTTGTGTGACCGTGTTTTCAGGGAGGGCTGAGGAGGAGAGGCAATCAGCAAAAAAACTCAAGGCTTAATTATGGGCTATCAAGCAGAAGATTTTCTGTGCGAGCAAATGCCAAGGATATTGCATTTGATGAGAACTCCAGGGCTTCCCTCCAATCCGGAATTGATAAGCTTGCCGATGCTGTTGGCCTTACTCTTGGTCCTCGGGGTAACTTTCATCATATTGTATTCTAATTTACAACTCGAATTATTTAAAAGAATTTAGGTTCTTGTTATTATTTTTATTGCTTATTTGTGAATACAACTAGCATGTATTGGTGTTTGGAAATTGAGGTTAAATGGTAGAGGATAGAGTTTAGTTGGTATTATGGAGGATCAGTGCCAAGCTTGTCTGGTGAAAATTGCAGGTAGAAATGTTGTCTTAGATGAATTTGGAAGTCCAAAGGTAGTTAATGATGGGGTAACAATTGCGCGAGCTATTGAGCTACCTGATCCCATGGAAAATGCTGGTGCGGCTCTCATCAGAGAGGTTAGACCTTTGCTCACTCCTTTTTTGTCCAATTGAAAATTTAGGTTACTCTTAGTCATACCATACCATTATCACGTGCCTTGAGCGAGGTTCTATGTTTGGGTTTATGGTTGAAGGTAGCAAGTAAAACTAATGACTCGGCTGGTGATGGAACAACAACTGCATCAGTTCTTGCACGGGAAATAATCAAACTAGGGCTTTTGAGTGTCACCTCTGGAGCAAATCCAGTTTCTATAAAAAGGGGAATTGATAAAACTGTGCAGGGCTTGGTAGAAGAGCTAGAGAAGAAGGCCAGACCTGTTAAAGGTCGTGATGACATTAAAGGTATGTGCTGCTACCAAGCCTTTGTTGTTGTCATTTTACTTGTTCAGTTATTTTCCACATCCTTGATTTAGTGATTTGTTTCTTGTTCTGTTTCTAGCCATTGCATCAATTTCTGCTGGAAATGATGAATTCATTGGCACAATGGTTGCTGACGCAATCGACAAGGTTGGGCCTGATGGTGTTTTGTCAATTGAGTCTTCATCTTCCTTTGAGACCATGGTTGAAGTCGAAGAAGGAATGGAGGTGTGGGTTCCTTTATCTGGTTGCCAATATAGTTTCAACCAGTGTATTTTTTATTCATAACTCTTAACAATTGGCTTCTTGTATGTTATTCTCATTCACTGTTTTGATTTCAGATAGATAGAGGTTACATCTCTCCTCAATTTGTTACAAATCCAGAGAAGTTAATTTGTGAATTTGAGAATGCTAGAGTGATGATTACTGATCAAAAGATTACTGCAATCAAAGACATAATTCCCTTGCTAGAAAAGACTACTCAATTAAGAGCTCCTTTGCTTATAATTGCTGAGGATGTAACTGGTGAGGCTTTGGCTACCCTTGTGGTGAACAAGCTACGTGGTATACTCAACGTTGCTGCTATCAAGGCTCCTGGTTTTGGCGAAAGGAGGAAAGCTATGCTTCAAGATATTGCCATTTTAACAGGTATTCTGCATTTTATGGGATAGTTACGCTTTCTTCATTGTTGCTGAATTATTATGTCTACTAAACCATTCCCATTCATGTTTCCTGCTATGCTATAACTGTTCAACTGTTATACAAACAGCAATAGCTATTTTGCATCCTTGGAAAAGTGTTGCAGATGAGGCAAGAACAAGAGAAAAGTTCACTTGCTGCACTAGTTTCAATTTACAAATTTTTGGCAACACAAACATGGGAGCACATGTATCTATTGAAAATTGTTTAGAGATTATTAATTGTGAATAGCAAGCACTTGTCATCTTTGACATGGTGATGCTGGACATTTTGACTCTAAATGTGTGGGTTTGAAATTCTGGATGTGGATACTTTTTGTTCCATATTGGCATCGTGTAATCTCCTCAAGCTGTGAAGTTGTAAATTTACTGGTACAATTTTTTGGTGCTCATCTTCTTTCTGCTTTCCTGACATTTTAGGAGCTGAATTTCAAGCTAGTGATCTTGGTTTGAGCATTGAAAACACATCAATTGAGCAGCTTGGTTTGGCCAGGAAGGTTACAATCAGCAAGGATTCCACAACCATCATTGCTGATGCTGCATCGAAAGATGAATTGCAAGCTAGGATTGCACAATTGAAAAAAGAGTTGTCTGAGACTGATTCTGTTTATGACTCAGAGAAACTGGCTGAAAGAATTGCCAAATTGTCTGGTGGAGTTGCTGTTATCAAAGTGGGTGCTGCAACGGAGACTGAGCTTGAGGATCGAAAACTACGCATTGAGGATGCCAAGAATGCAACTTTTGCTGCCATAGAGGAAGGAATTGTGCCTGGTGGTGGTACTGCTTTGGTTCATCTCTCAACTTGTGTTCCTGCAATCAAGGACAAAATTGAAGATGCAGATGAGCGGTTAGGTGCCGACATTGTGCAGAAGGTAATATTTTGTTGTCACTTCTCAATAGACGTGAACTAGTGAAATTAGGCTTCTAACACTTCCAAAGCCGGCAAATAGAATTAAAATGGCAGAAGGTACTGATAACCAAGTTCTTTGCATCTAGGCCCTGGTGTCACCAGCATCATTGATTGCTCAAAATGCTGGAATTGAGGGTGAGGTGGTTGTGGAGAAGCTCAAGGCTAGTGAATGGGAGATTGGCTATAATGCCATGACAGACAAGTACGAGAATTTGATGGAGGTTGGAGTCATTGATCCTGCAAAGGTGACCAGATGTGCCCTGCAGAACTCTGCATCTGTTGCTGGAATGGTCTTGACCACCCAGGCCATTGTTGTAGAAAAGCCCAAGCCCAAGACACCTGCAGCTGCCGCTACACAAGGCCAATATGCTGTGTGATCGTCGGGATATTTAGCCCTTGTTAGGATTTCAAACATGAGTGTTTTCCTGCGGCATATTAGAAGGATAAAGTGTTTGATATTAGTGCCCCTTCTGTACGGATCAGTCATATTTTTAGTGTAGGGTACACCACCATGCGGACTGAAATTGTTGCTAATAGATATTGCATAAAAATCTAAAGCACTGTAATCTCTTTAGTCGCTGTTGGTGTCCTCATAAAAAAAAACACACGAGCAGCCAAATTTCATATATGCTTGATGTCTTCTGGTCCACAAAGCACTTCAGTCTCGACCTAACTTCATCCCTTCAAAGGGTTTGTATTTGACCATTGAATAGTTGATAAATATATTAAATTAAAATTTTATTTTAAATAATTTTTACATTCGTATATTAAAACCATTCAAAAATAAAATAAAAAATATTAATTTAATACTAATTTTTTTCTAGATTTTGTCGAATGTATTGTGTCGTGACATGATAGTGGCTGTCATAGTCCCGAGATCTGATTCAATGGTCACCATAGATACGTGATGACATGATGACGGCTATCATAGTTACGAAAATCAATCTAGTTCAAGATTCCGGTCATATATGAGAATTAAAAAGTTGATATCGTTAACCCAACTTTTGATTTTTTAAGGAAAAATTCCAAACAACTTTGTGATTAAAAAATCCAAGCTTTTTCACTAACTCCGATCAGAGTCAAGTTGATGGGTCATTGGATCAACCCACCTGAACAGGTTAGGTTTCAGAGCACCGGTGGCTATTAATGAATAGCAGGTCCTGGAGAACAAAACCATTCCCTACAAAAAGAAGAAAAAGGAAAAGGATTCCTCAGCTGCCAAATCAAATTCTATGCTAGCAACGTTTCTCCTAGCTGTCGTGATCATCATCGTCTGGCACAATAATTACAGACGAGTTATGATCCCCATTTCGGCCCGTGCCGACCAAACATCCTCGGGGAAGAGCATCTGAGTTCAAAGTTTGTTTAGGAGATTCCCTCAATACTTCCAATAAACAAAGATTAGGCCAAATCAATCTCATCGGTCCACAGATTTGCTTAAGCAGTACCGGTGGGCTGGGCTTGGTCATGCCATACTCCTCCTTCCTCATGAAAATTGATTTCTTAAATACAAAAAAACTACGCTTCTCAACCTGCTTTTTAAGAACTAAATAAAATTAAAACAAATTAATTAGGCTCTTGATTTTGTATTTTTAAAACAATTTATTTATTTTTTAAAATTAATATTTTTTGATATTTTAAAATTATTTTAATATGCTAATATTAAAAATAATTTTTTAAAAGAATATATTTATAAATAAAAAATATTTTAAAAAATAACGTCAAGAACATTTTGTTAGGATGCATAATTAAAAAAACTCAATATTTTATTATTTCTTCTTATGAAAAAAACAAGGGCTTTTAACCTTTTTTTTTCACGGGAGAACTTGTGGAAAGCCTTTTAAAAAAATATTTTAACTCATTTAATGCTAAAAGTACTTAAAAAACTCAATATGTTATTATTTTTTAAATTCTTTGGAAACATGAATCATCAATATTTTAAAAATATTTAATTTTTTTTCTTAAAAAATATTTTTTTATATTTTAAATTAATATACTGATTTTAAAAATAAAAAATTTTATTTTAATATATTTTAATATAAAAAATATTTTAAAAAACAACCATCATCATCATCATGGTATAAAAAAATTTAAATATACATGTAAAAAAGAACTTCTAACAAATTATTCATTTTTTAAAACTTTTTTTCAGAGAAAACTTGGTTCAAATTCTATGGGGGCGTTGAATGTTCAGAAAGTCTTCTCTCTTGTTTTGTTGTTTTGTGATTGAAATGGTCCGAAACATCAGGTTAAATGAGCGACGTGTCGAGTCGATTGTAAAATCAGCTTGTCTTCTTTTAGATGGTTTGATATTCTAGTATTAAAATATATTTTTTAAAAAATATTATTTTAATATACTTATAATAAAAAGTTGTCGCTATTACAATAATAATATTAAACATCCTGCCGCTAATTCTTCACAGAAGTGTTCCATTTTATAACGACCTCCGGCCGGCCAACAGGGCCTTTTCCTCCCTTTATGGTTGATCCGTCGAACCTGTTTTCTTAGATAATCCTATCACATTTGGATAGATAAAAACAAAATAAAATCCCATCGTCACCATCACCAATGAGCTTTTATGAGATTAAGAAGAAGAAGAAGAAGAAGAAGAGGTTGCTTTCTGAAGAACATGAGTTCACTGTTGCTCTCAATATTGTCTGTACAATAGTATATTAGGACATCCATATACCTGATCCTTTATTATAATTAATTAATAGCTAGCATGAATAACAAAAAAGAAAAGAAAGGTAGGGCAGTGTTGTTCCTCAGCTGAATATTTCAAACACTATGACTCCCCAGTCCCCATGAACGACTGCTCAAGGTGGCTGTCAATTTGTGAATATTGTAGCATCAGAGATACATTCAGAATTTTACTCGTTTCTCTCACGAAACTGTGAAATTTACACTGAATCGAAAGGGAAATCTAGATTATACACTGCGTTTGTTGTTATTTGAGAGACGGAGAGGGTGAAGGCAAGTCTAGATTCTCAAAGAAACCATTTTTGATGATGCAAAGGCAAGACCACAGCAAAGCAAGGAGCGAGGATGCAAGAAGAAAGGTGAGTAGGCGAAACTTGCAAGCAAGTGAAAACGAGATTTTTTTAACATTCTTGATAGTTTAATAGCGCATCATTTTTATGATTGACTATTTTAGAGATTTTTAAAAATATTTATTCCATAAACGCAATTAAACAAGATAAATGGATAAAAAAGAAGTTATTATGAGAGATTTTTCAAAACTATTCAAGAATATTGTGACATATTAGATTGTGATTTTTCTTAACGCGTAGCTTAATTAAACACGTTACATAACAAATTGTGCTTTAGATTTGATAGTTTTTCTAACGCTGGTTTTATAGCATGAAATGAATAATAGTAAATAAAAAAATAAATCCAAAATATAAAGTACATATATATATATATATGATATATAGGTTTGTTTGGAGTATAGTTGTAGTTGTTTTTAAAGTGTTTTTTGTATTGAAATATATTAAAATAATATTTTTTAATTTTTAAAAATTATTTTTAAAATCAGTCCATTAAAACAATTTAAAATAAACAAAAAATAATTTTTAATAAAAATATTTAAATATTTTAAAATTATAATTTATATCACATTTCCAAACATCTCATTAAACATAGTTTCAACTTGCCTTATAATAAAACAAAGAAAATGACTTTAATTTCAGATCACGGTTAAAATAAAACAAAGAAAATGACTTTAATTTCAAAGGATTAGCTCATACGATTTTAAAAGATTTTTTTAGATTTTAGATTTAATTAAATTCTACTTTTTCTCTAAATATTCTTAACGTGTTACTTGATGACTAATTCAATTATCTCCATTCATGTAAGCATTACTTATTTTAATTTGATAAATGAAAGATGGATTTTGAGGTGTTTAAGAGTATAGTAATATTATTTTTAATTTTTTTAAAATATATTTGAATAGCATATTTTTAATTTTAATTTTTTATATTAATATATCAAAATAATTAATTTTTTTTATAAAACACTATTTAAAACATAACAATTTCAAATTTGCATCGTAAATTGAAAAGGTGCAAACTTATTTTTCAAGACACACCGTAAGTACTCTATCTTTACATGTAAAAAAACATTAAAAAAAATCTTGTTAATGATGCTTTCAAGTTGACCAGCTGACTTAGAAACTTATCACTGCTACATTCTGTTAATAGTTATTTTTTAAAAATATTTTTTATTTTAAAATATATTAAAATAATTTTTTTAATTATATTTTACATCACATATTAAAATAATTTAAAATTATTAATAATAAATTAATTTTAAATAAAAAATAAATTTTTTTTTAAATTACTTTCCAATCCGTCAAACACTGCATAAATTCAAATACCACATACATACACGTCTGCGTAAGCAGTGGTGTCAAGCATAGTATATATATATATATATATATAACACAATTTGCATGGCGGGAGACCGCGTAACCAAACAGGTCTTAGCAACCTTTTTTTTCTTTGGGAATCTTTGAAGACGCTGTTTATTTAAAAATTTTATTTTTATATAAAATTATTTTTAATATCTTTAATGTTTTGTTATCAAAACTAAACTTTCTAAAAAATATTATTTTAACATATTTTAAGTAATTTTTTTTAATAAAAAAACTACAAATAAACAGAGTCTTTCGGTGTTTTTTCAGAGACAAAATCAATCCTTTTAAAGAGAAACATGTGTGATTTTTAAAAATGCAAACAATCATGATCTGATTTGTTTTTTATTCCCCTTTATGCCATTAATCAATAGAAGCCGTGAACATAACATCATGTCCATCAGAATCTCGCTTTGAGAAGCTTATGGATGCTTTTCAATTATGCTTACATATTCAAGTTTTATTCAAGTTAAAAAAGAAAGAAACAAAAGGAGGAAAGATATCACATTCAAGGGACGTTGTTCATCACGAGCAGAAGAAAGAATTATAAAATTTGAAATCCGCAAATGCAATGATTCTTGTCTTTCGAAGTAGGGAAGGAAAGAAAGAGTGTGGCTCCACTCATATACTTTTGTGCTTGAACCAAGGGCCATGGAGGCCTCTAATTTCCCTGGTTTTCAAAAGAAAGAGCAGAGCTGGATGACAAGCGGCCACTCGTCATGGTTATTCTTTTCGATCTTTTCTCTTCTAGGAGAACCCGTGGCGTTCACATTTTAAAACGGGGAGTCCTGTTTTGAGCAGCTGTCTGTGGAAGGATTCTTTGAACAGTGTTCGAAAGAAAAATAAGACTATAATAAATTGCTTTTAATTAATTATAAATGGTTGGAATTAATGTACCGTTGATTCAAAGGATTTTACTTCTTTCTATTTTTATTTCAATGGTATGAATTTTCTCGAACCTCTCATCAATCAATGAAGTATATTTTGCTGCTGGATTTTATATAAAAGAGGTCCCAAATCTCTTATATTAACCACCAACATGTGTTCTGCGAAATCTACCAGCATTTCCTTGGGTTGATATATATTCTTTTTGTTAGGATTTCTTAGAGGTAATGTTATCATAGTTGTTTATTGAAGGCTAAATACACTAACATAATATTTAATATATGTGATTCGACAGATCGCTTATATCTACGAGAGAAGCTATTTAATTATTTTAAGAGAGAATAAGGTTTACAATAATAAAGGAGGAGGAATCATCCACTCTTTCAACTCTCAACCTCACTTTTTTCTTTCTTTACAGTGTTGTAATGACAATCACTGCTTGGTGCTCTTGGTAGCTCACTCTTTCTTGTATTCCTCACATTATTGGCTCTCCATACTGTCTCTTTTATTCTACTCTCTAACTTATGCTTCTATTTATAGATATAAATGGTAAGACAACTTGACCATAAATTATTGCACTAATAGTAGCAGCATATAGGTTGTACCATTTTGTCAATGGTTGGTGCACCTTATTTGATAATACTTACCTACTATTATAGCCTTTTGCCAATGACATTCCTGTTTTTAGAGTAAATTGCAAATGCTTTTTTCATTATTGCAGCACATTAATGGTAACAATCTTAACAATCACTCCCTTTACCCTTAATATGGGTAATTGTCATTTTTTTTCTTCAGCACAAGCTTGCATTCTGCAACTCTTCCAAGTTTACAATTCTGAAAGTATCTTTGACCAAGTTTACAAGTACTCATCAAACTTTCCAATTTTCAGAGTCACCCAAGCACTCCTTTGCTCACTCCAAATAATCACTTCAACTAGATGATCTACCATATCTCATCTGAAGAGTGTTAACGCTTGTCTCTATGACAACATAACATTTTTTTTTTAGAGTATCAACAGGCTCGGTTCAAAATGATTTATCAAGCCTTACACCATGACTTACAACACCCATTGAAAAGGATACTAGCAAGTGCCATAATTATTGAGTATTTCAATGTGATCATGAGCTCACTACTCTTCTAAGAGTCTACTCATCCTAGAGTTGCATTTGCCCTTTATTGCACTTTAAGAACCACTCCTTACTTCTCCATGAGTCTCTCGCTCTTACTCTCAAGAGTTCATGTAGCTTTTTACCTGTAACCATGAGGGCAGCCTATTAAAAGTTGATCTATATCTATATTTATACCTTGAGTATTACAATACCATCACTGAGCTCACGACTTTGATAAGAGTCAACTTGTTCCTAGAACCTGTACACGTCCTCTACTCATTCCTAGCAGTCGCTTCTGAATGCTCTATCAGTTATCAACTTATTTTCCAAGGCAAATATCTTTTAGCTCTTTGATATTTAGTATGAGGGCAATATCCATGAAAGTCAATTCTGTATTGGTCTCTATACTCATCATAACCACTCTATTGGCTATCCATATACCTGTCCACTCATATCTAACATATTGACTCTAGGGCATTCTGTAATTGGATTTCTATCATGACCCTCACACCTTCTGTCTAAGGTGTCTCCGCCTATCATGAGACGGCCTGAACTTGGGCTTATTTTATGGCCTTCACACTTTTTGGCTAAAGTGTTTGTACCGGTCGTCACAGGATGATTTATACTGGAGCTTATATCATGACCCTTACACTTTTTTGTCTAAGGTGTCTCCACTTGTAGTTATATGGTAGTTTGAACCCAAACTCATATTATGGTCCTTACACCTTCTATCTAAGGTGTTTAAGGTGTCTTCACTAGTCATCATGCTGCAATCTGAACTTGGGCTCATATTGTAGCTCTCACACCTTTTGTCCAAAGTGTCTTCACTCATTATCATGCGACAGTCTCATCCTTCTTCATTAGGGATGACTCCACTAGCTCCAAGATTCTCTACCACCATGTGAGTTTAAGAGAGATCACTACCATTAATCATATAGAAAGAGAAAGTTGCAGTACATTCATCACAATCTTCCATCTTATTTTCCATGTTTGGAGCTTCTGTGCCTTTCATCATTGCATTTGACAGCTCTATCTACATCAACTTTTTTTGGTGTCTTTGCCTTTTATCATAAGTAGTCGTACCCCCTTAATTAAGTGCCTTTATAATATCTCATATTTCCATTCTTGCATATATTGGAAATGTATTCACATGTTATCTTCATTAAAAACATAAGAGACTTCATGTTATATAACTTTTCACATAATCTTTGCTTTAAGCTTCATTTAGGAATTCTTTTTCTCCTTGCATCTGTTGTCATATTACAGCACCTCATTGGATCCTATGGGTACTCCTGCATAATCTCTGTGTGTTCTCCAAATTTCTTCATATTCTTTGCTTTTATGTTTGATAGTAGCTCATCCTGTCACAACATCGATCAAAGTCAAAATAAGGTGTCAACCTTTTATCATCTTGTTATATTTCTTTTCCATTATTAAGGTCTTCATCAATTCTTCCTTTGAGAAATCATAGTTACTAAATCTACCTTCTTTGAAGAAATTACCACTCCATCAAATCCTTGAACATACGGGAACCCAACTATTCTTTTATGCCATTACCTTACTAGTCTTTAATATTTTCATTATAAACTGTTACATATATGAAAATAATATTGTGTAGATGATCCTTTAACTAAGCAAGTTTTAAGAAAAGATTTGGAGGGGTTATACCGGTCTCGTTTAAAATTCAATTTTTTAGATAGAACTTCTTAGAATTTATCATCTATCCATTGTACTGTCTTTACATATATATAACCATTTGTTAGCTTTGTTGTGGCTTTTCTTTACAAGTGATTTGGAGTATCCTGATTTTAAACCTAATTTTTTAACATCTAACGAGACTACCAGTGCTTAAATTCTTCAAGATCGATCTCTATCAATTTTCACTCTCCAAATTAAATCATCCACATGATCGAGTGTCTAAAGTATCATAATTTTTCCTTCCTTTAAGTCAACTAAAAAATTTCTCCACTTAGTAATTTAGCATATGTAATTAGGCAAACATGTGCGATTTCTTCTTCTTCATCTACATTGATAACCATGATGATTTTTAAATGCCTTTTGATCGAGAAATTTATCTTAATAATTCACCACCATCTTTTTTGGTCTCAATCTCAATAATCAAACCTACTATTGCATCTAGAACGAACAAATTAGTTGGAAACAAGCCTGAAATGATCCAAATTGTATTTCAGACTACTAAGATTTGATCAAAACAATTCTAGCATAATAAACGATCCAAATTCAATCTCAGATCTTGATGCACGTAGCATTAGCCACACTAGATCCTATCCCTCGACTAGCGACATGGCTCCAGCTCGGCTTAACTCAACTCGACTCGTGGCTAATGATGCAACAAGTGGGTTCCCTGTACTGGCGTGTTAGCTAACTAATTGCTCACATGTATGCCAATTGTGCATGTTGAAGCCATGATTACATCATAATGATGTCATCCTTATCTGAGTCAGTCATGTGGGTCGGGTCATCTGCTATTCAAGTCTGGTCAGCTCATCCAAGCAAAGAAGACGTGTGACGTTGCGTAGGGCGAGTTTGTGTGCGTAGGTAGCCTTCTAGTTAGCGCGTACGGGCTCGTCCAGTTATGTACGACATCTAAATTTTACGTCATTTTCACTAGTGTGCTTGTCTCTTACTCTTCTATACATTGGTATGGTCAAAATATAATTTTGATAACTTTTATTTTTGAGTAAAAATTAAACATCACTTCAAACCAAAAGCTCTGATACCACTTATTTGGAATTCCGATTGTTAATATTCTGATAGTTGCCTATTAGAAGTTAAGTTTACTAACACAATATTTAACGTGCTTTAACAAACACCTACATCTATAAGAGAAGTCATTTGATTATATAAGGAGAGAACAAGATTTACAAACTATAAAGGAGAATGAATTATCTACACTTTCAACGCTCAACCTCACTTTATTCTCTTTTTTTAGTGCTGCAATGACAATCATTGTTTACTGTTCTTGGCAGCTCACTTTCTTCTATATTCCCCTCATTCTTAGCTCTATACACTCTCTTTTTTATTTTGCTCTCTAACCTACACTTTCTATTTAAAATCATGAATGATGAGACAACTTGGTTATAAATTATAGTACTAATAATAACAATACATGAGTTGTACTATTTTGTCAATGATTGGTATAAATTTTTTAATAATATCTACCTACCATTATAGTTTTTTGATAATAACATTCTTTTTAGAATAGATTATAAATACTTCTTTCATGATTAATAATTAATGCATGAAAACAATCCTAACACTATTTTCTTTATTAGGGTTCTTAGATACTCTTGTCCTCCCGTTGAGTTTGTCAATGCGATGTAGATGCTTAATTATTTTGAGATTCTCTAATGTTGTTTCTCTTTTTTGTAGCCGTTGTGTATACGTTGCTTGCATTCGCTGTCTAATTAACACATGCTGTCGCTATTGATAACAACTGACGATTTTGATTGATGCCAATGCTCGGATCTAACGCTGGCTGCCTTTTTCTTATTGTGTTTGATTAATTGATGCCTTGTGGCTTTGTCAGTGCAAGTGTGAAGAGTTCGTGCAAGCTATATATGTCGTTGAAAACTCATCTGATCAGGTCGTCTTACTCATGATAATAGATTTGGTCATGTTTTTCAGGAAATGGCATATCTATTTTTTATTATTATCATTTTAATACTTATTATTTGTACAAAAAAAGGAATAAAAGGGATGCTCTTTCTCCACTAGTTTGGGGCACGTGTCGTAACATGGAAAAGAAATTAAAAAAATAAATTAGGGCACCCTTATAACTATGAAAGTGTCCTAATTAAACTATTATTAAAATAAAAGATCTTGAGAGGTTTATTTGGTGACTGAAAGAAAATCTACTTCGACTTAGGTTTTTAGATTTTAATCAGATCATTAGGCTACCAGATGTATTAATTAGGCATTTCGACTGAAAGAAAATCCATATATAATCTATATTTACTACTTTGATAGATCAATATATATATATATATATAATTATATTTTTCATGAAAGATGATATTAAATGTTAGTTCTATATCTACATGTTGAGAATACAGCTGAAGATCCAGATTTTTCAAAATTTACCCTTTTTTTTATCACTACCCATTATCAAATTTGATTTAATGGAAGAACAATTATATACGTACTACTGTTTTTCCTTCTGATTCTGTCCACCAATAAAATATTTATTTAAAAAAATTAACAGAATAATTAAAATTCTAATAAATCAAGTTTTTATTTGCATGTTTTTTCTTTGAATTAGTTATGAGTTTTAATAATTAAAAACAATATTTCAATAAAAAATATATTATTTAAGAAAAAGATTCTCCATAATTTAACCAAAAACAAAAGATAATGTAGCCTTCCTCTAATTAAGAAAGAAAAACTTATTTATTAAGGGTATAGTAATATTTTAGTTTAATTTATATATATGCTCTTTGTATTTAAATTAAAACCAAACACATATAATAAACAAATCATTAAAATTTTTAATTTTTTTAATATTTGAAACGTTGAAAAAAAAATACAAAAAGAAAAGTACATTTGTCAACGAATCTAAAAGAATTTTAAACATTCAAATGCGTATCCATGGTGAAATTATCATCTATACTCAATTCAACTACTTTCTAGGATTTGTTTGGAAATATTTTTGTTTATTTTTAATTTGGAGTTCTTCTTAAAAACACCTTTTTATTTCAAAAGATATTAAATTAATCTTTTTAATATTTTTTCTATGATTTTGATAAATTAATATTAAATTAAAAAAACTAATAATTGATAATTGAGGGGTTACAGAGATGGTCGGGAATTTTTTTTTTTATTTAAAAAGAAAAAGGAGGAGGAGGAGGAGACAACGTAAGTAGAGGGTCGAATATAAAAATGACTTGCAGAGGTTCGAAGTGAGCTTGTTTGGTTGATCTGTGTGCCGAAACCGTGTCGTCGTCTGCCATTTGCCGGTGATTCCTCCTCTTGATTCCACAGTTTTTAGGTTTACGTGTTGGGTTGTCAAAGGGTGCCTCCAAAATATTTACACGTGCGTGAAGATAAGATAGACAAGGCACAAGGCGTTTCAAAAAGTCTTCATGAACTCCACGGCAATTAGACATGGTTAGAGGTTATGAGCTTAATGTAATTATTCATCTGTGTTTTTTTCAATGATGGGATTGTATCTCATACCTTTTTTAAGTGTTTGTTGGAATGCAACACCTATAGTTGGTACTAGTTCATGCTATATAATAGATCGAATTAAATATTTTTTTAATATAACAAAAGTATTTAAATCATAAAAAATTATGATATTTTTAATAAATCTAATTTTTTAAATTAATTTTAAAACTTTTTATATGATTTTTTTATTACATATACCTGTTTGATTATTAAAAAAAATACAACAATAAAATAAAAAAGAAAAAGAATCTTGATATAATTTATTAGTTAGCCCAATATGATGGAGTTGATTTTATCTGATCAAAGAATTTGAGGATGAATTTGAAAAACAATAACTAAAGGGACTAAAGGGAAGCTTCGCATAACAGATAAGCAGTGAAGTTCCATCACAATTCCCAAGTTGTTAGCAAAAAGCTCACACACGTAAAGATGGCGGACAGTTGAGCATTCCATTGTCTTGTTTCTTATATTTCTATAAATTATCACATTTGGAAAACTGTTTTCTCTCTATCAGTCTATTTAATTATTTTTTAAATAGAATAATTTTTTAAATAATACAAAATATCCTACATCGATTATTTAAAAAAATAAAATAATACTTTTATTTATGAATGCAATCAAATGTTGTAATAAATTAATAGTTATTTTTATCAAATAACTCAATAAACATAAGTAATATAAAAGAACTAAAAAACTTAACATAAAATAATTATTTTTTAAATTTAATTAATGAATTTTATTTATTAATTCATGTTAATATTTTAATAAATTTTTTTATAAATTAAAAAATTAAAATATTATTTTTCATATTTATATACATAAAAAAGCATATAGTTATTATCTTTATAGCATGTTTTGTCCAATACTTGTCAAATGAAGAGCATAGCACTTCTAGTCATTGTTTTAAGACCCGGCTCGGTGAGCAGTTTGGTTCAAGATTTGAGTTCCGGGTTTTGACTTGGTCACTAGGTTAGTTGGGCCAAATTTTATTTTTAAAAAAAATCAAAATGATATCATTTTAACAAAAAATCAAAAGCTAGCATGTTTGCAACTGAATTTTGATTGGGTCTGCTGGGTCAACCCTCTAGGTCAGCAGGGTTACGCTAGATTTTTTATTCTTCTATTTTTTTCAACTCGACCAGATTCCAGTCTTGGATTGACCGAGTTTCAGGTTAATCTATTAAACCAGATAAAAAGTTTAATAATAAAAATTGAATATAAAAGTTTAAGATAAAAAATCTTTATTTTTTTGTGGTTCCAAATTTAAACTATATAGTTATTAATATTGATTGCTATTAAACGTTTACCTAATTGTTAATTTTAGGATTTTTAGAGATTAATTAAGATATACATAGTCCAAACACCCATATAAATTAAAAAATAAAACAATTATCCAATAGCATATAGTTATTATATTATTACAGATCACCCTTGCACGAAATATTAAAAAATATATTGCGTGCAAGATGCACGATGTTGACTTCAGGAAAATATTAAATGTATACTTAAACTATGAGAGGTTAATATTAATTTCACATTCATGCTATTTCTTATATTAAGTTTATGCAGAATTATTTTGATTTTTCAATTATGGTTTTCATTAGGATTATTTAACCGAAATCGTTAAATTCTCTACAGAATATTTTTCTTTAAATACAATTCGGAGGGCCATCTGGATAGAATGCCTTGAAAATGGATGGCAGTCCATAATTTTGGAAAGTTTGCAAGTAAAATTGATACTAAAAATTATTTAATAGCAAGAGGGTATTTTTGAAGTTTCCCTGATTTTATTATACGGGTTAACACATGGCAGGTACTGCAGTTGAATTTACTATGCTTCATGGCCCATTAGAAAAAATCAACGGTTTTAAAATTGCCATAGAAGCATGTGCAATCCTCGAAGACGGAAGAAAGTCAATATATTTGTTATGATAGATGGCTGCCAATTTAGAATTTAGTTTAGAGGGGGTTTTATATTAAATTGAATTAAAAATTGACTTAATTAATTTAATCAGTCAATCGATCAATTGGTGAGTTCGTTAACATTTAAATGAGACTTGATTTAATTTTTTGAATAAATTCTAAATCTAAATCTAAAACATTTTGATTTTTTAAAATATTTTAAAAAGTTATTTTAAATAAATTCAAGTTAGGTTGTTACACTACTAACCCATGTCTCAAATTCTACCAATTTTTTTAATTAATGTTACTTACAATACTTTTAAGGGTGTTTGAGAGTATTGTTGTAGTTATTTTTTAAAATATATTAAAATAATAATTTTTAAAAAATTATTTTTAATATTAGTATATTAAAATGATCTAAAAATATAAAAAAAATCAATTTAAAATAAAAAATAATTAAAATTTTAAAAATATTTTTAAAATATAAAAACAAACAAACTATCCACGCCATTCAATAAAACAAAAGGTAGTTGGCATGATCGGTGTAGTTCAGCATCAACTAAAGCCTTATAACGTGGCACTAAAATCGTCGTTAATAAAGTATTGAAAGCACTAAAGTATTCAGCCCCTTTTGATCCGTTCTAAGTCTACATGTCGATCGTGGTGCCAGTGCCACTAAGCAAAGAACTCACATTAAGATACAATTCATAAGCATACCAACATGATGATGAAATGGTGCCACTCAAAGGCGAAATAGCAAAAGACTGGACGGCAGACAAGTGTACATATAGCGAGAATAGGGCAGATTTTTATATTATATATTCTGAATCCAGTCATTTTACAAAGGATGGTTTTGAAGGCAATTATGCTGCATTTTGATGCCACCATATTACCTAACCAAGTACACAACATCCATTCATGTAAAATATATTTTAAAGTCCTAGATATTTAGGTCAATAATCATATAAAAAACTAAATCAAATCAAATAAAAAAAACTGTGCAGAGACTTTGCATTGTAATTCAAGAATTAAACTTAATAATTAGTATCAATTTATTTTTTATAGGGTTAATGTTATATCTAAAAAAAATCTGAACATTAGATTAATACTTGATTTTGTAAAAAAAAAATAGTTTTATTACTTGAAAGAATTTAAACATCAAAAAACTAAAATTGACACTAAGAAGAAAATACAAGCTTTTTTATAATGTTTGGGGTATTTTTTTAAAAAGAAATTAACCTTTATATATTTTTTTTGTTTTTGTTTATGGTCCTTTTGATTTGAAATTTTTATGTTTTAGTCTAAATCTATATTTTGTTAACATTTTAATTCTTGAGATTAAGAGAAGAAAGGGAGTGTTCTTAAAAAAATAGTGGTAAAGAGAGAAAATAGTTGTTTTCCTAGATAACGTGAACAAAAAAAAGTAAAATTTAGTATTAATATGTTTCTCTTGACAAAAAAAGTGTCATTGTAGAGTTTTCGAGCTTTACAAGGGTTTTAAAAGATTTTTTTATGTAATTTTGAATTTTAGAATCTATTTAAGAGTTTTTGAGTTGACAAGTTAGTCTATAAAAAATTCAAAGTGTTTATCATGTGTTTTTATATAAGAATAATGTTAAGAGAGTTTTTTATTCAAAACACTCCACCTTGATTTTTCATCGATGTTTTTGGTGACTAAAATATGGGCAAACATATGACACATCTTCTATTTTATTTTAAAAAACTAAAAAAAAAAAAGAAGGCCAAGTTGATTTTGATTAAAATACATCATAAAAAATAAAATTAACATGATATTTAAATTATTATTCAGTTTTGCTAGGCGCTCGGGCCTAGCAAACCATACTAAAACATGCTTGATAACTTCTTTTTTTTAATTAGTATTTCACATTTTTATTCAAACCTTTTTTTATGTACTTTTTAGGTTGCAATGATTTGTTTTTATTTTATTTTATTTTAAACAACATAAACTTTGACAAAAAATATTAAAAATGAATATGAATTCTTAATTTCACCAAAAAAACCACAAGCCCATTGAGTCAAAACACTGAGTCAAAACATCTCTTACTACACACCTTATTAAAATAAACTCGATTATTGTTTTATTCCATAATCTAGACCATCCCAAACAACCACAATAAACAAATCATAACTCTCTAACAATTTATTAATAACAAAATAAACAATACCTAAAACTCATAAATATATTATATTAAATCCTAAAATGACCTAACCATAAATAAAATAGAAAACTTATTAGCAAAAATAATGCACTTATGTCGTGTCTCCATATTTCTAATCCCTTTATAAGACATTGCAAATCTATTATTTTTAATATGATATCTATAAATATTTTACCTATACTACTATCTATCATTAATTAAAAATATAAAAAGAGAAAACATAACCGAGCTACATTAGGGAGAGACATACCTTAGGTTGCTGGTATGGTGCCTTTGACAATGATTACTAGTAGATTTGACAATAATTTAATAACAAGTTGAGCAGCTGTGAGAATTGTAGAGAATTTAGAAATTTTAGGATTTGAAATTAGAAGTAATAGAGGATAAAAAACAATTAGTTGTTATTTTAATTTTAAATCATAAATGGAATTTTCATTGGTCATTTGACATATCATTAAATACAAACAATTTTATTTTTTTAATAATTTTGAATTTTATCAAGGATTTCATTGCTAATAATAATTTTATTTTCTGATGACATTTGTATAATTTCATCAAAAATTCCCAACCATTCTATAAATTTCATTGAAAATTCCTAACTAATTTTTTTGTAATGTCTAAATACCCACCTATAAGTCATTCTTGAACATGAATTAAATAAATCAAAGCGTGTCTTAAAGAAGTTCATTTAAAGCCTCTTTAAAACTTTTAACCTTAAATATTATTATTGAACCAACTGGAACCTTTAATAGATTTTTTGGTATTGATTGGATCGCATTGTTTCTTCTCTCATTGAAAGAGCTTGTCCTCAAATCATAACCTATATTAAATAAAAAGAGATAAAAAAAATATTGAATGTAGCACTAACACCATATTCAATTAGTTGATCCACTTTGTAGGCATTGTCATTAATCCTTTCTATGATCTAAAAAGGGACCATCTCATCAAGATATTAATTTTTATCTTTTTTGTTTAAGAAACATTTTCTTTCTCATATGCACTCAAACTCAATCTTTTGATTCAAACTTTATTAAATTGCATCCTTTATTTGCCTTAAATGTGTAATGCTTATTATTATTATTATTATTATTTTTCTATCTGTTGTTGTATTTTTACGTGTAAGTATTTCACTACATGTGATTTTTTATTACCATAAAGACTTACCTTTTCATTATTAGGCAAATGAATCAAATTTAATGGTGATAAAGGATTAAAATCATAAACAATCTCAAATGATGAATAATCTGTTGTGAAATACACACTATAATTATATGTAAATTCAATAAATAACAAACAATATTCATAATTTTACATGATAATATATCCAAGTAAAACAATCTTTTCCATACAAAATTTTTAGATTAGCATACAGACTTTCTTTTCAAAACACATTAAATACATGTCTTAAATGATCTATATGCTAATCCAATCCTTTACTATAAATCAATATATCATAAAAATAATTAACTACAAATCTAGTAATGAATACATACAATATATGGTTAATCAATTTCATAAAAATACAAAACGTATTATAAAGCCTAAAAAACATGGCTAACCATTTATATAAACAAAATAAAAGAAAAAAAATTAGGTATCTCAAGATGATAAATTGGTTATATAAATGGTTAGCCATGTCATTGTCACCTATACAACTGTATAAAGTTTAGTTGAAGTTAAAGAAAGTAAAATAAGTCAAATATGTCTTATTATAAAATAATAATGAGAATATGAGGTTGAGTAAAACTAAAATAAGCCATGAGTGTGAAACACTAAAGGTTAAAGTTTCAGGTATTAAAGACAATTTTAAAGGTGCTTTTATTTTAGGCTTTATAAAAAATTATTATTCTTGTTAAAGTGTGCGAAGTAAATGAGCATTGGAGAGTGAGTTTCAACTTTTTTTTAATTAAAATCTGATTTTGTTTTTCTTTTGAATCGTTATGATATTTTAATATTATTTATATATTTTTTAAATAAAAAATAATTTAAATAAATAGCACACTCCAAAACATCCTTTTAAATATCAAAATTAGGTATCTCAATAAAAGCATGTGAATGTGTCTCCACCAAGCATGTTTTTTAACGTTAACCCAAGGTACCATACAGATTTCACCAAAAATTCAATTGGAAAGCACACATTACATATGATAAAATAAATCACCAAGGACAAAAATAGTGGGAGTAACTATACGCCAGCACAAGTCCTTTTCCATGTCATCCTCCTCCGCCCATCAATTCATAAACAATATACCACAGACAAAGCACCCCTGCTGAACGAAATAATTACTCCTCATGACATGGCATTCCTTGACACCCGTGCCTGGTCCCCACCTACCGAGTATAACAGTGCCCGGACATACACAGCGGGTCGCAATTTCCGAGTAAACAGAAACCCAAATCCGTAATTTGAAAAACATCCTTGTTTTTTTGTCCTTTCTCTTATAGGAGAGGAGAGGAAGGGGGTATTAAAGGAGACTCGTGGAGGCTTCAAGGGAGCGATGCGTGGACGGAAAACCGGACAGGTGACGAAGACATATAGACATTCATGCCTGCAACATACAACAGATCCTTTCTTCTTCTTCACATGACCGATCGTAACGCTTTCTTTCTTGTTTTGCGGTCTTGATTCCCTTCTACATACTTACAGGTCTGAAAACCTGCATTGCCCATTCCATTTTCTTTTCTCCCTTTTCTTAGATTTCTTTTGTAGAAAGAAAAAGGAAAAGCAGGTTTGAGTTGGGTTGCTCAAAGATTTTCTGTGTTTTTTGGTGGTTGCAGAGAAGAGAGAGAGGGGGAGGAGACATGACGACGATGGAGGTTGGAAAAGTGCTGTACATAGTGGTGGTGGATGAGGAGGAAAAAAGAGATAAAGGGAAAGGGAAAGGGAAAGAGAAAGGGAAAGGGAAAGACTCGTTTAGATATACGCGTCCGGTTTTGCAGAGTACTCTGCAACTCATGGGATGTAAAGCACGTCATGCTTTTAAGGTAACACAAATACCCTTTTCTTTTCTCGTCAAATTTATCTTGGAAATTCGCAATGTTATTTGATTTTCTTTTCGAAAGATTTGCGATTTATAGCTATGATTGTTAATAATTATGATGATAACTTGTAGATTACAATCGATCGTGGGGGAAGAGGGAGCGTGATAGATCTGCATTTCTTTTCTTTCTTTCTTTGTATTTTTTTTTTCAAATCTGCAAGTTTTTTATTACTTTTTTATTTTTGTTTGAAATGGAAATGGAAGTCATTTTCATTCATTATATCTATTTTGACTTTCCTTGAAATTGATTTTTTATGTTAACATAACTTGTGTTAGAGTTTGGCATAGTAATTTATGTTTCTCGTGTCATGTTTTTCACCCTTGGTGAAAACACAATCTGGTAATTACCTTTATGGTATTCTTTGGTATCTTCTTATTTATTGCCTGTTTGAGTTCTGATTTTTTTTCCTTGAGAAACAATTAATCATGCCTATAGCATCTTGACCTTTAAGAATTTTAAATGTTATGCCTTTTCTGCTCATTGCATTTATAAATTCTGATGTAGTTTTGGAGTTCTGGTATGGTTCTCCGTTGACTGATCTATTTTATATTTGCTAATTTATTTTGTACCTCTAGTGGTTGTGCGCTTAATTATTTGACTAATTATTGCTTTTGACTAGTGACTTGATTCTTCTTGTTTTTTCTTAAAGAAGTGGACACCTTGCTGAGTACGTTACTCGTCTTTTCAGATTAGCCAAAGGGTTTTTGAGCTCATGAGAAGTGTTCCGCATTCGAAAGAAGTTGAGATAACAGGAGTGGATGCTTCAAAAGGAAATAACGAAAAGGAAGATGGTTTGTCCAGTGGAGTTTTCTTGAGTAAAGCAGAGGGTGGTAATAGTTTGGTTTCCGAGGAAGACAGAAATAAGAGCATACCATTTGAATTGTACAAAAGGCGAACCACTGTAGTTGTTAGAAGAGAGGCTTTCTTGAATTTTGTTTGTGATGCTCTGACCGAGTACAAGTATGTGGGGCCTAACCAGAGGGAAGACTTGGTTTTGGCTTGCAGGTAATTGTGTAATCTTTTTCATTCCTTTTCATATACGTGTATCCATGATAGGTAGATCAGTGTTTACTTACCTGCATCTATTCCTTCACAAGGTCTTTAAGTTGCTAATTGTCATTATTTGCAATTCTTGGAAGCTTTGAATATTCTTTTATGGAGGTCTGCTTGACATTTGCTGCCACATGTTGCTTGAGGTTTTTTGTATGAAGGAATAATACTAAACGTTGAAATTTGGTCCTCCGAATGAAATTAAATAAAATCTGTTCATTTCATTGTAAAAATGTTCTGGGCACTCGCTTAAAAAAACTGTTTCAAATGTAGATGATGACTATTGTTTGAGTTCCCTTCTCCCTTCTGTAATCTGTGCCTGTGGACTATTTCTTGAACCTGTTCTGTTGTGCAAGCTTTATCACAAGTCGTTATTGTTAGATAGCCCTATTTTTCAGGTTTGTATTGAAAAGGCAGTGTTGTCCAAGTATGCATGTGGAAACCTGTCTCATTCTGATTTTGAGATTTTTTTTCTGGCTTGTTTTATTGTTTGATATGAACTTGGTTTGGTTCGGTTTGCTTTATGTTATTGTCCAGGAGGTCTTTCCCTCTTTACAGAATTCATTTGCTTCTCTCTTTTATGTATTGCATCTTGTCTGAATTCTATATTCAATGATGTGCAATCCTTTTATTGCAGAATCCGTGAAAGGAAGGAATCCGTAACAGTGCTGTTGTGTGGTACTAGTGGCTGTGGAAAATCTACTTTGTCTGCATTGCTGGTATTCATTTTACCATATAACCATTTTTGAGTTTGAATCTGTAACTTGAACTTGAAATGATAATGGCTTTTGTCTTCTGTCATTATTTCTTGCTATAGTGGATTTTTTTTTTTTACAAAAAAAAAGTGCGCACACGCGCGCATGTTTAATGAAAGAGTTGGATTTCTCTGTGTATGTTCAGAATTCTGAGTGATTTCCATGGTTGATACAGGGTAGCAGGTTAGGAGTTACAACAGTGATATCTACAGATTCTATTAGACACATGATGAGGAGTTTTGTAGATGAGAATCAAAATCCTCTACTTTGGGCCTCGACATACCATGCTGGGGAGTTTTTAGATCCTGTGGCTGTTGCAGAAGCGAAGGCTAAAAGAAAGGCAAAGAAATTGGCAGGCACCGGAACTTTGCGTTCAAAGGATGAAGTATCTGATGGCTATACAACTGGGAAATCTGGTAGCGGAGCACCAAAGGTGAGTTCTGGTGCTACTGAGGTTATTAGTCCAAAACAAATGGCAATTGAAGGTTTCAAGGCACAAAGTGAGATGGTGATTGACAGTCTTGATCGTCTCATTACTGCATGGGAAGAGAGGAAAGAATCAGTAGTGGTTGAGGGTGTTCATTTGAGCCTTAATTTTGTGGTAATAAATTCCTTCTTATCAGATGTTCTGCCAACTTTGTTTCTTCTTTTGTATATTAGCATATATATTTTTTCTTAATTGTAATTCTCATATGCAGATGGGGCTTATGAAGAAACACCCTTCAATTATACCATTCATGATATACATTACAAATGAGGACAAACACTTGGAGCGATTTGCAGTTCGTGCAAAGTACATGACATTGGACCCAGCTAAAAACAAATATGTAAAATACATTCGGAACATCAGAACAATCCAAGATTATCTTTGCAAACGGGCTGACAAACATCTTGTCCCCAAAATCAACAACACAAATGTCGATAAGAGTGTGGCAGCTATTCATGCAACAGTCTTCAGCTGCCTTCGAAGGTGGGATGCAGGAGAACAGCTTTATGATCCTACCACAAACACTGTTGCTCTTGTTGATGAGGAGTACAGGAACCAGTGTGCTGCAAATTCATTGAGCTCCAAGGGGATGTTTCAGCTTATTCAGAGAAAAGGTTCTTCAAGGCATTTGATGGCTCTTCTTAATATTGATGGGTCAGTTGCAAAGGCTTGGCCTGTTGATTCAGTGGATGGTAATGGGAAGCTTGGAACAGGCCATGGGATTGACAGTGGAATAGGGACTCCAATGTATGGACCATTGCAGATAGGCAAGGCTGAACCAGTTAATCTTCAGTTTGGTAACTTTGGAATCAGTGCTTGGCCTAGTGATGGTGGCACAAGTCATGCTGGAAGTGTTGACGAGTCCAGGGCTGATGGGACTGATACAGGGAGTAGATACTACTCCTCTTGTTGCAGCTCGCCAAGGAAGCCTGATGGGGCTGCCAAGGAGGTATTTGAATGCTTGTTATTAGTCTCTTCTAGTTTGACTATTTTTGTTGAGAAGTAGATAGATAATTTGAAATTGAAGGGATAAGAAAAACTTAGTGACTGTCTAGCCATCATTGATATCAGTATACAGCTGTTCAGGTTATTAGCATTAAATATGAAAGATCTGCTATTGATTTTCTATAGACTGCTTTTTCCTGATTGAGAATTTGTACTTTTTAATTGTTCAGCTGAAGGAGGAGCATTCAGTGAATGGCAGTGATGAAGAAGTTGACGATCCACCTGAGGTCGACAGTGATGAGGATTTTAGTGATGATGATGACAAGCATGACCATGAAGAGGTATGCGCATTCATGAACTTATACTCTGCGCATTAATTGGAATGGTATATTATTAAGATGGTATGAATCCTGTTCGCCAATCGTACAATAAGATGTAAACTGTTATGTAAACTGTGAAACGATCTCTTTGCATGCACTATTCCTCAGGATAGTGCAATTAGGAAACCTCTAAAATATGCCTTGATCAAAACCAAGACAACCATTTGCCTTTTTGATCATTTTAATTTTTGTTAGTCCTCATATGGATGTTTTCCCCTGCTGCACAGATTGGTTCAGTTGATGAGGAATACACAAAATCCGATGAAGAATATGATGATCTGGCAATGCAGGATGTGCAGGAGAATGGTTATTGGTCAGACGATGATGAAGAGCCTAAAGATAGGCTGCCTCCTATTTCTGGGGGTAATGTAAGCCCCAACAAAATAGACAAGTACAGGCAGAATTTAGAGCGCTTCCTTGGAACTAGAAGTGAGCAGTTGGCTGAACCGCTATGCTCCTACTCTTCTCTGCTTGTGGAGCAAGGTGAGAGGAGAATGTTGAATTCAGGCAATCTCAAAATAAGAAAACGTTCACTCAGCATTCCTGCCATAAGAAAGCATGGGTCAGTAATTAGTGATCCCATTCTCTCGGGAGCACCACAGAGGTAAAGAAATGATTTTGCCCTAACAACTTCCCTTCTCTGTAATGTTTGTTTTTTCCTTGTTCATTTTGTGTCTCTTGGTGAGAGTAACGTAGGCATTTCACCAGTCTCGTGTGCAGTAATGCGTAGTAGAGTTGCATGACAGGGAACATGTTATGTGCCTTCTTTTCTTTTCCAGCAAAAGCAATCAAGCAAATGAATATAACTGCAGTTATTTGGATGGATGGATGGATGTTTTCAATGATAGTTGTGCTTATATCATATCTGCTAATCTGCTAGACATATCAGGGCAGGGCTCCAAAATAGATTAGGTGTAATGGTGCAATTGAGACAAGAAGCCTAGTGGCATGTTACAGGTTTTGATCATCACAATGCTCTATAATCTGTGCGACTTTCTTAAAGTGATTTTCTAGCTTAGTTTAATGAGTTCCATCTTTTTTATTTTATAATATCAAGAAAGAAAAGACACCCAAAGTCCCATGAAAAAAGAGAAAAACAAAACAAAGTATTGATAATTTTTTGAGGAATTAGGGAATTGTCATATCTGTCTTTGAGCAAACGATAATATATCAATCAAGAGTCTGGGGCCTCGTACGGTAATAGCTGGCTGCATTCATTGCATCTCCCATGCATGTCCAAGTAAAAACATTTGTGCATCAAATTCTATTACATGCAAGTCTCTTGCAACAACTCCAAGTACTCCTTTACTCAACTAGTAAAATTTATTTTGACGAATCGCTCCTGGTAGATATGATGTCTTCTTGGAGACTGATTCTGGACAAGGATGTCGGATTATTTAATATGGTTTGATTCTAATTTAAAAATGGAACAAATTAATTCAAAATAGAAACAAATTATCTATAAATAACTTCAGATGTTTTTTTTGAGCAATACACAGGCAGAATACGTTCTCCCCCTTCGTTTGTGTTCACAGCCGTGCCGGCACAGTACATAGGAACCGGGGCTTGCGTCCGGATGGAAGCAAACCTTAGAACATCGCCATCGTTGAAGAAGAAAGAGAGCATGGCCATCATCAAGAGAGCTTTCCTATTGCCATGCCACCCTTTGGTTTTAATAAAATCTCATGCCCTTTCATCAAAATCTTTATACCTGTTGTGCATCCTCGATTGACTGCAGGCATTTGAACAATTTATGTTACGATTTTATGTGAAAATGTAAAATATTTTTGAATACCCATGGACCTTACTAGTTGTACCCAACAATTTCAGCCTTGCAGGAAAAGAAAAATTGTAATTAAAATGCAATCAATTTTACAAATTAATGAACGATACACTCTAAATTTAAAAAGTCTCATACGGTAGCGATTTCATCATTCATTTATGATCGTTTTGAGTGCATTTAAAGAAATAAATAAGCTTTCTCTAAGAAAGGTATGGAATAATAAAAAAAGAGAGCAATTTGACATCACCAAAAAGACTTGTATCGACATCGAAGATCATATCAAGCTATTTTTGTTCCTTCTGTTCAAATTGTTTTCAAATAATTTGGAGGCAACTGATTTTTGAGAAGCCATTCTCACTTCTAATTCAAAATCAATGAAATCCATATATTGTTGTAAGTGTTTAACAATTACAGATCACCAATGCAAGATTTGTAATGATTGACACTTATTCATAATATTTCTAATAAAAATTATAATCATAATAGGAAGATAAAATCTAATTTATTGGCCAATTTTATTTCAAAAATCTATTTTATAATTAATAATTTCTTCATTACACATGTCTTTGTTATTATACATGATAATTCTAGAAAGAAAGTTTTTTTAACTTCATTAGGCTAAGACTCGACTAAGCTCCACAAGGCTTAGTCATAATATTAGGATAAAATTGTTTACAAATGACAATATGTTAATATTGTACTTATTAAATAAAATATTTCAATTCGTTATAGTCAAATAACATATATTTATACACATGTCATAATTCAAATTACATCAAATATCTTTCTCTCATTGTATTCTTGGATAAAAGTCGTCAATGATGAAAAAATATTGTCAAATTCTCACTCGAAAATAATTCCCCACTATTATTATGTCTTGAAACATGGTTAATCTTTTTCTTAAGTGAGACTCAAAATAATACTAGATAAATTTTGAAATTTATTCATTAATACAAGTTTTGCATATTGAAATCTCAACATGCATCTTATTCTTTTTTAAAGATTAAACAAGTATATGAATAGAATTAAACATAAATTGAATAAACGAATGTTTTAAATTAAAAAAAATAAAAATTTACTTAGAATGCGTATGCAATCCCTAACCTCTTAAATTGATACATCTATTTATATTGAACAAGACTTTCCACATTTTTCTCAAACAATATATATATGAGTAGATGGAGCTCCATTGATTTAAAGAAGGATAAAGAAAATATCATTTCAAGTTTGCAAATTGTTTGGACTATATTCGTTTGAAGCTTCTCCATATGAGGGGTATACAACTTGTTAAAATATATATCTTTAAAAAATTGATTATTTTTTGTGAATGCATATTATATTCCTTTTTACAATAAATCCATGTAAGTAAGTGGAATAAGTGTTTGCTTAAACATATGATAAACATTACTCTTCATTCTATACAATCTATTATCTGACAAATCCACCAATCTAGATATGTTCAAAGCATATCTATTAGGAAAACATAAACTCTTAAGTCACAGGTAGATAAGTAACCATGTATTTTTATCTAAGACAAAATTGATTTTGAGTTTTGTGACCTATAATCTATCATAAACCAATTTCATATTCTAATAATGAAAAAATAAAGGTATATCCATTCCACTTTCATATTGTCCTTTATCTATCATTTCATGTACATCACCGTATTAAGAATATTTTCAAACATGTTTATTTTAATATGTATGACATTCAGATTATGACAAAAGAGATTAGTCTTCTAATAAAAAAACTCTAAAAAAAATACTTTGTTTTACCTAATTATATATCATACCAAAATCAATAAACTTCTACTTATTAGATTGAAAACCAAAGATAATATCTTCATACTACGAGACCAGATTATGCAATTCTTCACCTAATGGTACTAGTGATACAATATCCTTTTCAACTCTATCTACAAAGAAGTACTTTTTATTTTTTATATATTTATGATTGGTTGGTAAGAATCTCTGATGGTGATCAAGAAAAGATGCTTTACTACAGTTTGTTATGTGAATGTATTGTTATTTTCCATATAGCATATACAGATTAATTCTTCATGCATGCTCAAACCATATATAATTTTACGTATAAAAAAATTATTGAAAGTCCACATCAAAGCTATTTTTATCTAAAAATACTATTTTCTTGAGACATTATATGTCAAAGTCTCGAATGACCACATTTAATTCAACTCATCAATTAATGATTGAAGAGAAACATCTATACTCTTTACACATACTATTAGGACCAAATATAATTGTAGATAAGAAAACAAATTTCGACCTTATACACATTCTAATGACTAGTTGTAAACTATGAGTATCACCAGCTAATAAGAGTAAGATGAAACAAATAATCCAAATAGATTGAATTTATCTGTATATAACCTAATTTTATATTTCATGGTTCCATTAAAAACTAATGATGTATCATACTAAACTACTTTCAAGCTTCACCATTTGAAGAGTGCATCATGACTTCATCTACCTTATTATGTGAATTATGTCATATAATGTGCTCAACAGTATTTGAAGATATGAATAACCTTTATATTTTATGAGTGATTAATAAATATCTTAATTTTTTATATGTAATAATAATCATTTCCCTTCTAGTTTTGTATTTGTACCAAGTATGCCTACAAGTTTTGCACTCGATAAAATCTGCATTTTCATGATACCACAACATATAAAAGTTAGGACATGTGTTAATTTTCTAGCATCCTAGGATAAGGGGTTTCATTATGTATATAACAACATAAAAGTATTTTTTTTCCAGCCTATCTTAACTAGTTTTATGAGATTGGACATATCTCTCAAATTGTTTATCGAAATGAGCTAAAATTTTACAAGATGCTCAACACATAGGAATATAATTTGGCAATTTTTCAGGTCAAGTAGAGTTTGAGAATATATTATCAGAGGGTCAACGTTATTGATAAACCTTGTCAAATTTGCTAGATTAGATATTTGCATACTGTTTGAAACATATCTGAAGTTACACGTGGAATTTTTTTATGATTCATATTTTGCTAGAAATTAGTCATCTCAAGATTTCCAACCATCTATAGTAAGCCCATTAATTCATCTAGATTAGAAAGAATGATGTGTTTGAAGTCAGAATTAAAAATCTACCAAGAATGTGTAAAAATTAAAAATTCAGGCTATATTGAAGAATTGTGATATGAAGACTTTGTTTTTATTATCCTATTTTATTTATTTATTTAGTATTAAATAATATTTTTTTTTATTTAGGTTTGTTGTGGCCCATTAGACATTGTTTAAGGGTTTATTTTTTATGGAATTTATATTAGTTGATTATTAGTTTAGGCTCATTAACTTGCAACCCAAAAGGGGTCTATTAGGTTTAATATAGAAGATTATTATGTTGTTTAGCTGAAAATTTCAATAGCAAGTTGGAGAATAAACGTGAGTGTTTTTTTGTTTGATTGTGGTAAAACGATCTTTCTTTCTAAGGATAAATATCGTATATTGACTTATTAAAGATTAACTGGTTTTGTGGTATTATTCATATACTTAATGTTCTTAGATACAAGGTTATCTCCGGGTCTAAATTCTTTTCCAATACCTTTGGTTTTTAGGTACAAGATTACCTCTAGATTAAGGTTTTATCAAATTTGATTTTCGGGTTTCTAGGTTATTATTTACTTCGTTGGGAGTGGCTTGACTACATAATCAAGAGATTTGTATAAGTTGATATTAGAGCTATGCTTCAAAAATCAGGTTATATGCTTTCTTCTTATTAGTTTTAGTTTCCTTAGATTTAGTTGTCTTTGATTTGGTTTTTGATTATTTTGTGTTTAAAGCTTAGTAGTTTATGTCTAGGGTTTCTTAAAAAAAAAAAGAGGCTTTATTTTAGGTTCTAGAATTGAAATTGAAAAAATAATGATTTAAAGAAAATTCTAAAGCTTAGAGTTTATGTCTAGGGTTTATTAAAAAAAAAGGGTTTTATTTTAGGTTGTTGCATTCTTAAAATTGAAATTGAAATAAAAGTTTTAAGAAAATGGAAGGAAAAAATCCAATTTAACCCAAGTTAACTCGATTAACCCACCATACCGATATGATATTGGGATAAAAAAATTAGACCTCTAAAAGAAAGGCCTAACAAAAAAAAGCTCAAGTTAAATAAAAAAAAAAGTGAAATAAATATAAGTTAACTTGAGTTAATTTAATTAACCCACGCTTAGAATAACCCAATAAAATAAAAAGTTAAAAAAAAACATAGTTTAAGGGCCAATAATTTAATATCAAAGTATGAAATTGTTGAAAAATCAATTTCATAAAAAAAATCAAAGAAATAAAATATGAGGCATTCATAATTAATTTGACTAACCTATTTTTTGAGATATGAGATTGTGATAAATTTATAAAAAAATAAAGCTAAGGGATTAATTATCAAATATTGAATGATGAATTTGAAAAAAAAAATCAATTTTCAATAACAAATTGGCTTGATGAAAGGAAACCTTAAAAAAATAACAAAGTAAGATATCTAACCATAAAACAATTTAAAAATGAAAAAATACACACCAAATATAGTATAAAAAATGATAGAAAATAATTAGGGATTAAATTAAAAAAAACCAAGAAAATGAATAAAAAAAGTTATTAAAAGAATAGGGATAAAAATTGAGAAAGCCCTAAATGAAATTAAATGTTAAGGGGTAAAATTAAAAAAATAATAATAGAAATATAGCAATCAAAAGAACAAGGACTAAAAATAATTTTTTAAAAATAAAATAAAATTAAAAGGGATAAAATTACAAAAAAAATAATCAAGAAAATTATAAAGCATAAAAATAGAGAAATTAAAAGTAGAGGGACCAAGAAGGATTAAAAAAATCATAAAAAACCAAATAAACAATAATTAAAAAGAGAATCAAAATCGATAAGATTACATATCAGAGAAGACAATTGATTTTTTTTTGAAAGTTTGGGCATATTTTCAAGAAAATGAGAGAGAAAAGAGATAAGAAAAAAAACTATCACAACTCAATCAAACAACCTCTTTAAGCACACACCACACTATTAGAAAGAAAAATATATAGTGTTTCTAATGTCGGGAAAGTAGAACTTTGGCAACCACGCGGTCTTTTACACACCATTGAAATGACACATAGACCATGATATTCTAGTAGTTTTTTTTAATAATATTTAAATTATAAAATTACCAAGTTATTTTTGACATAATCTAAAATTTTAAAATAAGAGTAAAATCTACTGAAAAATATTAAAATACACTGGTAAATAACTTATTAATTATGTTATTTTACTGTTTTTAAAAAAGTAAATAATGAAAAAACCCTCTTTACATATATAATGATATATAATGATGATAACTTTATTGTTTATTTACAATAAAAGAAAAGAAAAGAAAAAAGAACTCCTCATTCAAAAATTTTTTATTTTTGCTTTTAAAAGCAAAATAATTATTATATTGCAACAAAAATAAAACATGTTAGGAACATTTTATCCCAATAAATTTTGCAATGAAAAATATATCCATAAAAAACACATTTCTACACCTAATTACATATTACAGGCTTAATCAATTTTTTTTACGAGGACAAAATTCTATTCACATTGTTTAAATCCATGATTTTTTTGTGTCTAAAGTCACACTCAAAGAAGATTATTTAATCTTTTTTTAATTAATTTTTATTTTTTATTATAATATAAAATTATTATCATATTTTGATGTCCAAAAAAGGGCTTTGTCTTGTTATAAAGTTGAGTTAAGCACAGTTGTAGGATTCTTTCTCGGGCAATCTCCTTCGCGTATTCACTTTTGGTCTTAACCAGTGGTAAAAGGCCACATCAGCTCGTGCTCGTGGGCTTGTTGGTCTGCAATGCTCATGTGGTGTGCAATGTATATTTTTTTCATAAATAATTATTTTTCTTGACATGGATTGGTTTGATATACATATAATAGTATTTGTTTCTCCTTAGCTTCAGCTGAATCAGAGTTTTGAAAGATACATAATGGTTATGGAGTTGGAGCCTTAAACTTCCTAAATACGAGTTTTTGTGCATGGACATATATTGACAGTCGTTGTTTGCGGGTGTTGCATCACCAAGATTCACATGCAAATGCTTGGCCGATCGATGATATATGTTATAAAAAAAAATATATCTTTCTTTCTTTCTGATCATCTGCCAAAGTTCTTTGGAAGTGAGAATCTTGATGATGCTGCATCGGCAATAAACGACGATACAAGTATACAACGCAAAAGGACTTGCAGAAAAAGTGGTGACGCTATGAACCTGCTGACCAACAGAGCCAAAGGTGATTCATTATTTTCCCTTTCTACTCTTTCTATTTCCTTAATGTTACTGTCAGGTGAGCATATTTAGTAGTGATTCCTTTTCTATTTTATGGTGGATTTCCCACTTTGGAAATATATATAATTCTTTTCCTTGCAGTTTGCAGATTATTTTGTTCCAGATGTGATAGGTCTTTGTCTGCAAGCAAGCAAGGATACCCTTTAGCCTTGGCGATGATGCAAGAGCTTAGAAGATATTGGAGTTAAAGGTGAATTTACTCAAGCCCTTATAGTTGATTCCTTTCTCTGGGTGTTTTATTTTAGATCCTTCTTAAGATCATTGATTTGTTTCAAAGAATAATAATGTTTTGAGTGGTTTTCAATTCTCATTTGCACACAAAGGCAAAGCAGCAATCATGGATGTTGATGATAGTCATTTTCCAACTTTGGAGTCTGATAAGACAGGAAATAGAGCATTCAAGCAGAAGCTGATAACATTGGTAAGGATAAGGAGAGAGAGATTAAAAAGAAGAAGAAGGTAGTTTTATCGGATTTTGTTCTTTATGGGGTTTTCATTATATCAGCTAAAATAGCTTGACTGGAGTTTGAGGGTGTTCTCCATTCCACAATCTTTTGTCTTTACTAGAGACGGTTCAAAGTACTCTTGATTATCTCATGGGCATTCCTCCAAATGGTTCTCCTCTGTAGATCCTTGGAAATTGTTAAATGCTCTGATAACTTCGGTATGCCAATTCCATGGTGGGAAGGTGCCACATCGTCACTGCCATGTGTTTGTGTCTTTCAAATTGTCTTTCACCTTAAAAAATATCAAGTGATGTTTTTCCTTGTGGAAAGTTTAACAAAATTGTTGGATGTTAATTCATTTTAACAATTAATGTAAAAATTTTGTTTCACTATTTACAGATGTAGTTTTCTCAAGATCTTGGAATTAGCTCTGCTGTATATTTGAAGGTCCAAGACTCAGATTGCTTTGTTCTTCATCATGAACTACTTCTTCTTATGTATTAATAACAAAATTGGTTGCAAATGAAATAGAATTGAAAAAATAATATTTTGGTCAATTGATTTCCGATTTCATGTAGTGGTCACAAACAACAAAAACGAATTGAAAGAAACATTACAACAGAGCATGCAACTTCGTGATTTGCAACCAAAATACGACCAATCCCCCCCCCCCCAAAAAAAAAAAATAAAATAAAATAAAATTGCAACCAAATATAATTCAGTTGCAAATACGAGACCACTTCATTAATTTTCGGTGGCAACATTGCGTTTTATCCTTAAAATATTCCATGACTAACTAATGATATCCCAAGGAAAAGGCTGTGCATTAGTGGTCAAGCCACATCTAGTTTTTAGTATGTGTATGTCTTTTCTCAGGCCAGCCTTCATTACTCCTGTCTTAAAAAACACCAGAAGAAATCTTTTCCTGGGGATATTTTGTTTGACATTTTGCTCATATGTTCTTAGAGGCATCACGTGTCTTCTTCTTCCCCTTACATCTGTGACAAACTAAAGCACCTAGGAGTTCAATGCCGAAAGCAGCCGATTATAAAATAGAATCCACAATTACAGGTACTAAAGTAATTATTCGAAAAAGTTTCTTATTGGTGGTCCATTATCAGGGATGTCCCATGGTGGTCCGATTTGACATCACCATAGGGTTTCACGTGGGAAACATGCAACTTAAAGGTCAGCTTGGACCTCATACATCCGTGGGATCTTCTCTTTTCTTTTTCTTTTTTCTTTTCTTTTCCTTTTTGGGCAGCAAATAAAAGAGAATATTGTTTACAGTATAAATAAACTAGAGTACATTATCAAAGTAATAGAGTAGAGTACTATATCCTTAATAGCAATAATAATAATAATAATAAAAAGAAATTAGATTCCACAAATCCTCTTGTGTTTGCATAATTAGATAACATCTTTATGGTCGTGAATGATAAATAGTATTTTTTTTTAAACATTCTAACTAAACATAAGTTTTTTTTATCATCTCTCTAGACAAATTTTTATGGCTATCAAATTAAAAAAGAAAGATAGAAAATTTTCTCGGTCTAATGTAGCTAATAATTGAATTAATATAATTGTTCAAACTTCTCTCCTAAATTCAAAACCCTATTAACTCATATAAAGTTAACAAATGCTAGCTAATAAGATACAAAGAAATATACTTATAAGATAAGACTTCCAAACAAACTTATAAGACTTCCAAACAAACTCACACCAATACTATTGATATTAATATTCATAGCTAATGTTTATACCTTGTAAGTATCTTGTTGGACTCATTAAACCACAAAAAAAGTTTTGTTATAATATCAATAACTTGATCTAGAGTTAAAATAAATTGGATATTTAAGTCACCTATTAATGCTTTATCAATGATAAAGTGATAATAGATCACAATGTACTTTATTTTCTATATAAAAAAAAGTAAATTAATAGATACTAATGTTCTCACACTAAAAAATTGATGTTGTAACTAAAGAATTCTGAGCTCAAACTATAAGGATTATAATCAAATCATTTTAGCTTATGTATTGTTAAGAATCATGTATTTTGTTGATGATTTATATACTATTCCAAATCAGAAAAGACATGAAGGTGGAAACTAGAAAACCTTATGATATATAACCTATGAGAGGCGGTGCACCTTATTAGAAATTTATTTTAAGAAACATTGTTAATGTGTTAATAAGTACATATAAAGCCAAATTAAAAATATAGTCCAATCACTTTCATGGATAAAACTTTATTATAAATTATTCTCCAACAAAAATACTTTAACATGAAAAGATTATAAGATTTTTTATAGCTTATATAATAGAAAATTAAAGAATTAAAATCGATACCATAAAGAACTTTGAACTTAAGTCATACTTGTTCACTTAGCTCGATACGACACGAACTAGGGCATAAGATCCAAGATAAATGTTTGATCTAAAATATTTTTTTGCCCATAAATAATTTTTTTTGTTACTCCATAAATAAATAGTATGAACAATAATCTTTCTTTGCCTAAATATTTTATTTTCAAATGTAAAAATTTATTAGGTTTTTTATTTATTTTATGGTTGGCAATTAAGGAAGATTGTGGGAATCAATTATGGTAATTAGGGTAACTTTCCATCAATTTTAGTTCCAAAAATAATGTTAAAAGAGTTGAAGGGGAGATGTTCTAAATACTAAACAAACTTTTATGCCTTTCTTTTTATTTTTTCCCAATATTTTTTTATTTTTCTTCTATTATTTTAGAGCTTATGTTTAAAATTTTATAGATAGAGTTTTTAATTTGTTTTCCGAGCTCATGAACATTGATTAGTGGTATAACTAATCAAGGTAGTATTGTTAGGGTTTTGAAAGGTTAATTGTAGTTAATTTGCTTACATTATGTGGTGAGTAATAAAATTTTAAGGATAAATGATATAATTCTTGACAACAATGTGATTTGCATTTATTTTATATAAATTCTTTAAAAAATAAGTATATTTAAAAAATAAGTATATTAAACAATTTATTTGATATATTGGTTTCTTCACATGTATATTTAAGCAATTAAGCTTTATTTATTTGTTAATTTATATAGTTTAATTTTATATATGATTATATTTTTACGTTTTGCTTTTAATTACAAGATTAAACTTATGTAATATCATATGTTAAACCATATAAGATTAAACTTATGTAATATCATATGTTAAACCATATGATGTATTTTAATGTAATTCCATCATGGTCACTCGTTTATATATGAGATGGTATTTCCAACTCCTCATCCTTTAAAGATTAATATTCATTTAATTATTACATTAAGACTCAAAACTATAGTTTTTTTTTCTTTTTTTTTATTTTATAATTTGGAAGGAATTTCAAATATTTTTTTCATTATACTATCATCTAAAAAGCCATCAATATTGACAATCTTATCATTTTCTTCTTCTTTTCGGTCTTTTATGTAAATAAAGCCATGTATTAAAACCTTCTCACACCCATAAGGCTTATTTCAAATTTGAACACTTTTGTTATCTTTAAGTACTATTAACATTGTCTTTTCTATAATAAATGTATGTTCTCCTTTCATTAGTGTAACTTTCTTGGCAGCATTCTCTTTGTTGTTGTTTTTTTAAAAAGCTACTACGATTTTCTTCTACTACATAATAGACAATAATTTAGGCCAATTTTGTTATGTTGGTTTCCTTTTTTATCAAGTTTCTTAGGTGTTGTACTAGCATAATGGACAATTATTATTATTATTATTATTATTTGGCCTTGGTCTTATCATGGTACTAGGTATAGTCTTCACTTTTTTATATCTTAAATGGTTATTTTTCATAAACTTCTTTATTATTTTAGCAACAATTTTATCTATTTTTCCATAGATGTCTTTAATGATTCATCTTTTAAGCATGTCATGGTCTATTATAAGCTCCTATGTAGAGATGATATAGAGACAAGAACTTTTTTCACACTTTTTATTAAGGTTTTTAGTTATTATGTGATTCCATCTTGTATAGAATTGTTATATGATTAGCACCATTTTTATTTGTAAAGATTAATAGAAATAATGTATAAGGTTAATCGATCTCAGATGCTTCTTGTTAGCAACTTGGATGACGCTTAAAGATATTTGTTACTAATAATTTTATTAGTTTGTTTAGCTTTTAAAACCTGTTTTTTTAGTTAAGTATATGATTGTGTATCATTTTCCCTTACTAATATGTTTAGGAGTAGTATTATTCTAAACTAGGCTTTGAATAAGAGTTGTTATTTTGATTGTTGCATGGGACATCATGGCAAGCTGATTATAATTTATTGGTTTTGAAAAGTTTTAGGTAAAGAGTTTATTAAGTAATAGGAAATATGACAATCACCATATACATTATAATAAGGTAAGCTATTTTGTACTTGTTTTTAATTATAAAATTACATAGTGTGCTCTATCAAATAATTTGACTAAATTAATATATGTGAATTTATAGTAAATAACCACTAAAACCTAATACAATTGCTTTGGGATCCAGGCCTTGTAATAAAGCCTCATCCTCACTTTTAAAAATATAGATGTTGAACTTGAAAGAATAGAATAATTAATTTGGGCTTTAATCCATTCTACTTTTGGTTATATACAAAATAAACTTGAAGGTCACAACCACTCACACTTATTAAGCCTTTAAAGGGGTTGTATTAACCTAACACAGGTTCATTCATAATAATAAAGGTAATGCATCATAACACATGAAAATTTCTAAGCAAGCATTCTCATTTATTGCATAATATATATATATATATATGTGTGTGTGTGTGTGTGTAAGGTGACTCCGCTAGTAGGATAATGGTTTATTGTTTATTGGAGAATTGAATCAAAAAGGTGTTGTTAAGGACACCCTTCAACTCATAGATTCAAATTTATATTAAAAACAATTTATAGATATATACATTAAAAAAAATGTATTAAACATATTCAATTTTTTTTTTAACTTTCAATGAATATGAATTGTTTAAGGATCATACTATTCCTAAATTTATTTAAAAAAATACACAAAATAAATCAAAAACTTTATTTTATTCTTTTTATCTTACAAAAATATCTTGATATTCAAGTGATAGGACTTGTTTAACCTGTATAAGATCATACGACCATTGAGTACAAAATTTTCCCTTATTTTATGAAAATACTCCTAATGATTATAAAGACTAAAAATCATTACTCTAGCACAAATTCCATAACAAGCAAAAATCCATACACACACATCAATATAAAAGTAAGCAATCATGCATAAAATCAACCATATAAAAGCAAACAATTACATATACAATCAATAATACATATTTTTCACTCTTTCCTCCCAACCACATCGCAAAGTATTAATACCAACTTTATTGCTCCTGAAAAAATAAATCATCAGCAACATTATACCCTCAAGGTTGCCTCATACTGACATGAACTCCAACACTTTAAATATTTATAAGTAAAATCTAATAATATTACCAATAATTTAAAAATAATAAAAAATGGTTTAGAGTTTAAAAAGAACATTTTAAAGTTATCAAGCTAGTTGGAAAATGTGTCTCACACAACTCCCATGTATTGCAAAAAAAGAGAGAGTATAATTTGAAGGTTGGGTTTAAAGTTGTACTAGCATGGATTGTTATGGATTGTTAAGGGATAAATCATGGGTTATGATTGATTTTGATTTTATGGTTACTATATAAGTTGTTGCTTTATTGTTAGGGAGAGACAGTTGTTCTATTTAATTTAAGGAAATGGTGATTGTCGCACCCTCAAGGTGGAGCATGGCATCGTGACGATCATTAATTGATTTCTAGGTTTTTTTTAATAAGAGAGTCGCTATCTGGTATTATGATCATTAGAAAACGTAATTGATCTTTTAGATATTCTAAGATAAGGAACTAGTTGTATAAATAAAAGGTATTAGCATCACTAATATACTCTACCTAAGATAAGCTACTCGGTGTTTAGTTCGCCTTATAATTTCTATGGTGTTAGTGTTTTTTAATCCCATCAATTTTTTTTGGATAATTTTTCTATGATGAACAAACTCGGACTCAAAGTCTAAAATGAAATAACCCTTGGTTAATATAGATCATACCCTTAGATATATCTATGAAGTAAGATGAAAATCCAAAGAGATTCCACGTGTTTTAAAAGCTCATTTTTCCCTTCATATTTCAAGAGTTTGCGACTCATAAATCCTAAAGAGAAAGGATAAAAATTTAGAAATCTAAAGAAATTCAAAACATTTTAAAAACCTATTTTTGCTTTGGTGTTTCATACTCTCACACCTCGTAAACCATAAAGTAAAAAATTAAAATATCCTCGATTATAATCAAATATTTCAAAGTTGTATGATGACTTATTATTCTTATAAAATTATTTTGCATATTTACTACTTAGGATTTTTTTATTCAAATATTAATAATGAATAATAAGTAATTTCTAATAATATTTTAGATATTCACCCTTTTGGAATTTCTTTATCCAAACATTAATAGTGAATAATAGATGAATTCCTTCAAAATGTTATATTTTTATTTTTTTTAATATTGACTAATACCTTTTAAAGTTTTACAAACATGTTACAAAATCCAGAAATATAAAAAAATAATTTTTTATTTGGATGTGTTTGGCAAACACCCCATAGGCCTATTTTGTCGGGTTAAAATTAGGTCAAAGGTTAAAACCTTGTTTGGCCAGCAATATTTTTGTTAAATGTTTTTTTTTTAATTTAAGGGTGTGTTTGACAAACACTCCCTAGATTTATTTTGATAGTTTTGGTTTTTTTAAAAATAAGTTTTTACCAAACATGGCTTTAAAAAAAACCATAAAATGATTTTTGCTTGTTATATATACCTTAATCCTTAAAAAAATTATATTTTATTTATAACAAAGAGGGAAAAAAATTAACATTGTTTTTAGAAAAATCATATGCATTTGTTTTTAGAATTTATAATAAGTTCCTAAAATTCCTTAAGAATTTGAGCAATATTTCAATAATACTAAAATTTTGGTATAAATACTAGACCTACCAGTAAACTAGTATTTATGTATTAAGAGTTGAATAGAAAATTCTTAGAATTATTTTAAATATTCACCAATTTTAATTAAGAGTATTGTTTACCATAATATTTAAGTTGTGAAAAACACTTTTATCTTCCAATATAGGAGAACTCTGTCAGGGCTCCTACATAGATTATACAAGCTTGTAATAAGTTTAAAATGTTATATTTATTAATAAGTATGAATCTTCATTTTGATATATAAATAGACCACCAATTAAGAACTCATTAACATCTTTAAATCATATCTGGACCACAAAATATAATTTATCTCAGGTAAGATATGTTAGGAATGCTAATACATTTCATAATCATAACAAATCCTTTATTTGTGCGACAAAAGGTATTAAAAGTAAAGAGAGAAAACCACTTGAAATTCTAATCACTATTGACACATCACTATCTCTATGACAAGAACAACTCCTCGTTTATCTAGAACTGGCCCTAGTGTAAGCCAAATCCTTCTTCTTTCTTTTTTTTTCTATTTTTTTAAGTTATTCATGGTTTACTATTCACAAATGCAAGTATTTCATATGGTCATTATTCATCCATGTATGGTCATTACTTTTATTTGTTCTATGTTGTTGTTGTTCACATACTTAAAACTGCTTCTTTTTCATTTTATATATGCATATACAAGTAAATATTTATTTAAAAAATAAATAAATGAGAAACCATATTAATGATTTTTCATTAAGTTGGAGTCATGCTTTTGATTAAACTTAGGTCTTAACAATTAGGTCAAAATGTCTCATGTCAAAATGTCTCCTAGTTTTTAGGGACTAATATAGGCCTAACATGATATTTCAAACTTTAAAATGAGTTTAATAATGAATTGACAAGTTTTTATGAAGTTTTGAAAAAACATAAATTTGGGTCTTAATGATTAGGTCAATGTTTAGCCTAGTTTTAGATACTTTTGTAAACCTAGCCCAATTGTTTTAAAATATAAAATGAGGTTAGAAATTAGTTCATAAGTCTTTTCTAAGTATAGGCCAACATAGGTTGTATATAGTATTTTTTTTCTTATTTTTATCTTTGGAAAAATTAATATTAAAAAAGGTCAATAAAAATTGAACAAATCATAATAAAACAAAAAAAACTAATAAAATCATCAAGTTACGAGACTCTTGATTCGAAACCTAATAATAAGTTGTTGAATAGTCATCAATTATAAATGACTTGCAAATAAGCTTAAAAAATATTTTAAATTATTAATAACATGTGTAAAAGATATTTAAGAAAAACACATAACTAAGGTAATATTTTTTGGAAAAGAATGTGGTAACGGTGATTTTTATCTTTCATTAAGCATGACCAACCACTTATTTAGATTTTTGAAACTAGTACATGTCTTAGTCTTCTTTAAAAATTAGGTGGCAACTCTATTTTTCATATATTTTCTTTAATTTTTGAAGGTCATATATTCATGTCAGGTGCAAGAAAATAAATAAACTATTTTTCAATGGAAAAAGCTTTTTAAGGCACATAATACAAGTTGAGTTTGTGTTCACAATAATGAGATATATAGGCTTAAATGGTGTTTAAGAATGTAAAAACATAGAATCATTTATCATATTTTAGGCTTATCACCTTGATTTTGATATTTTAATGATTAATATTTGTGTTAAAAAAGAATGGGGTGTTTGTGTATGTCAGGCTCAAATATATTTTAAAAATATAAAGACATAGTATCACTTGACAAATGTGAAGATCTTTAAGGCTTACCACCTAGATTTTAATATCTTAATGATTAATTTCACTTCAATCTCAATTCTCTAAATTTTATCTTGATTTTATCATTGATATTTTATCTTCAATGTTCGATTTTGCATCGTTGTTATGAATGCTTTAAAGAGCTTTTTTTATTCTTATGTTCTTGCTTTCTTTTATAATATTTTTCACCCTATTCAAATTTTTCATTTTTTATTTGAAGAATTTCATCAATGATCTAAAAACTTCCAAAACTTTCCCCTAATCAAAGGGTGATCCTAGTTTCAGTTATTACTTAAGAAAGATATTTAATGTAAATTCTATTAAAAAAATAAATAATAATAATAATAATAAGTTTTATGTAAGGTGTGGAAATTTTAAAATATGGTATGCAAGTGCAAAGGAATTACGATGAAAAATAGTAAGCAAATTTATTTACATTAGGCCTTAAATAATTAAGAGAAAAGGCCTATTTTTACAAATAAAGCAAAAACAACCCATCCTTTTTTAAAGAAATGGTCGGCCGAAACTAGGAGAAAAGGAGGGAGATTTCTTTATTACTTCTTATTTTTTCTCTTGCACTTCTAAATCAAAATGGCTAAGTTGTTTTAAGAAGATGGTGAGCTAGTATTTGAACAATCAAGTAAGTCTAGAGAGGGGGACGTGCAATGCAGGTATATAAGGAAAGAGTGATTTGGAGAGTGGAGGAAGAAATCTTTGAAAGAGATTGTGAAAAAAACTAGACAAACTTGATTAACTTATATTGGTAAAGTGTTTTTTTAGCTTTAATTTCATTTATGTTGTCAATTTTTCATAAGGATTAAAAATCCCTAATACTATGTAAATTAGGGATAAATTCATTATAAATACCTTATATTATAGTGATTGTGATTGTATAATTTTCTAAAATATGCCCCTTGAGTATATAGACTCATGGATTATCAAACCTATTCTAACACATCTCTTTTATATCTCAATCAACTAATTTGATATAATTTTTATACTTTAATTAGCCAGTATAATATTATTGTTGTAGGCCATAATTATTGTTTTTTCGCCTCTTTTTGAATGACTTTCATATAAAAGTTAGAGAAATTCATGTATAAATAATAAAATGCTTTTAAAAGCAACCATAGCAGGTTGGCTAGTATCCTAACTGGTTGTATCCCCTATATAACATCATTAGATCCATATAAATGATACATATATGGTTTTATATAGGTAAAAATACATTGATGTGTCTATTTATAATTAATATTGATGATGTTGTTAGAATCAATAAAAATAGTATGAGAGATGTATAGGGCATTAGAGGTGTATCCCGATATAAGTACATATTATAGGGGTGAATCAAATGATAAAGATCCTTCTTTAAGCATGTTTGATAATGATTAATCTACCAAAATATAAGGAGACGATGGATTGTCAAGCTTTTTATGGCTAAAAAGTTGGTTTCTCTTTGTTGTTTGGACTGACTGTTCATCTAATAAAACCATAATAAGTTTGCCTATATTTATCTTTAAAAACATAATTATTATCTTATGGAATAAACATACCAATGCATTGATTTGTTGGATAATCTTTTAATTAATTATCCTACTAATTAATCGTTTTTACTTTTCAATAAAAAAAATCACATAATAAGAACTTAATCTAAAGATAAGACACATAACAAAATTATAAAATTAAGTAAGAAATAGAATACCAACACCGTATAAAGAAAATAGCTTAAAGAAAAAGACATGAAGATGAAATAAAGATAAAGAAATTATTAAAAACTATAAGAAATGGATAAAATGAATTGAAGGATTTAAATTGTATATACAAGGCTGACCAACTTTCACAACTTTTATGCAACTTTTTATATAATAGAACAAAGTTTGAATCCTATCTAAACATCCAAGTATTAATCTTATACAGATATTGGTATTAGGTAATGAGATTTTATTGAATCCTAATACAAAATAAAATATTCTCTATTAATACTATGTGAATTTTTTAAGTTAATCTTATGACTTCTTATTTGTTATTTTATTGAGGAATCTTACCCTAAATATAATTAAGTTTTATGCTTCTTTACACATGTTCTAACTCTTATAGTCCAATATTTTTTCTTGGTCTATCTAGACTATTAGTCATCTAATCCATTACTTCTTTTGATCTATCAAGACTTTTCTAATGAGTCAATTCAATTATTGTTGATTGATTTCAACTTCACTTCCTTGTTTTCTTATGAATGATCATTTTTTTTTACAGTTGATATGAAGATATTTGTTTTTGGCGTAAACAACTTCTTATTTTATATTTAAATGTTATTCTAAATATGTTTTTTTCTCTTAATATAACTTTATACATTATTTTTAATTATAATTACACACCTTTATATTTAATGATGCTGACATAGTCGGTTAGAATCTATTTTACAAGATCTTAACCAATCATTCTACATTTATCCTTTTCTCACAACCTCTTCAAAGGAATTAACATCATCAACGACATTGTAGAAAGATCTCTGCTCCCTTGTAACCATTAATTGTTGAATAATGACAATAAAATCACTTTTTCATGCATTTTTTTGAATCATAGAAACGTAAAAAGAGGAAGGAGTTATACCTATAATCATATGTTAGTTTCAATTTAGACATTTTATTTTTTTTAAAAAATGGAATAATATAAGAATAAATTAGTAATTGAAAATGAAAGATGTTTTTAAAAACAATATTGTTTTTTCTTGTTTTGGTTTGAAATGAATGTTATCTAAAGAAATGGTGTGTGTGTGTGTGTTGAAAATAGAAATTATAAACCTCTTACTTAAATAATCTATTAAATATTTATACCTCAAGAACTTTATCTTTTGCTTCAAGCATAGGGGTGAATAGTTATATCATCCTTATAGTATCAATAAATAATAAATATCTCTTACATTAATTTTAATAAAATAAAAATATCACTAACATAAATATGAATATGAGATTGTATGTATATATAATAAGAATATAGTAAATCATAAAAGACTCTTATATACTTAGAGATGTACATAAAAATACCAAAGAATTAGGTATTAAGATTAAGCCATAAAGCAAAGTCCAAAATATACTAGGATATATAATACATCCAAACATGTATGGTAAAATTAAGAACGAATCTTGGTATAATATTTAAGACTCAAACTGAGTGCAAAAGCCAATAAGTATCAAGTGCATACCTAACAAGCCTAGGGCTTATATTAAACCTCATGAGCTTCAGACGTGTTTCTAAAAATAAACACATTTACGTACAAGTTTTGTGATTATGTTTAAAAAAATTGGAAAAAAAATAAAAAAAAATAATGTTATTAACTTTATTTTTTTGTTTTATTATGAATAATCATTGTTTTTTTTAGTTGATATGAGGATATTTATTTTTTGTGTAAATAATTTCTTATTTTATATTTAAAGGTTATTCTAAATATGTTTTTTTCTCTTACTATAACTTTATACATTACTTTTAATTATAATCACACCATTTTATATTTAATAATGTTGAGATAGCCGGTTAGAATCTATTTTCCAAGATCTTAACCAACGATTCTAAATTTATCCCTTTCTCACAATCTATTTAAAGGAACCATCATCATCAATGATACTATAAGAAGGTCTCAGCTCTCTCACAATCATTAATTGTTAAATAGTGATAATAAAATTACTTTTTCATATGTTTTTTCAAATCATAAAAACATAAAAAGAGAAAGGAGTTATATGTAGTTTTTTTCAAGATATTTTATTTTTTTAATGAAATAATATAAAAATAAATTAAAGATGAAAGATGTTTTTAAAATTAATGTTGTTTTTTCTTGTTTTGGTTTGAAATGAATGTTATATAAAGAAATGGTATGTGTGTTGAAAATAAAAATTATAAAGTACTTAGTTAAATGATTTATTAAATATTTATAACTCATGAAATTTATTTTTTATTTCAAGAAGAGAGGTGAATAGTTATTTTAGCTTTATAATATTAATAAATAATAAATATTTTTTACATCAATTTTAATTAAAAAACCAAATATCATTAAGATAAACTAGGAGAATATGATAGATCATAGAAGACTCTTGTATATCTAGAGATGTACATGAAAATTACAAAGAATTAAATATTAAGTTTAAGCTATAAAATAAGATTTAAGATATATTAAGATGTATAATAAATGTAAATATATAATTTAAAATTAAAAATAAATCTAATCAATGCGTTGTTTCCATGTCATCTCGATGACCTTAGGGTTCTTCTACTTTCTAAATTTGTTGTAAAAAAATTGAAGGCCGACGACAACTCCGACGACTGTCATCTACTCACTTCTGCTTCTTTGGTTTCAATTTCCTTCAACTATCAGATCCACGATTAATTCTCTTCATCAGCTTTATCAAGGTAGCCTGCCTTCTTTCTTTCTTTGTTAACAAAATCAAGATTTATTTGCGTTCAAGGATTGTACTCAATTGAGATTTTTTTCCTGTAATCCTTGATATGAGATTTTTTAGGTAAACAATGTTTCTTTTTTTTTTTTTCCGGGTTTATTTAGTGTTAGCTCGATCTTTCATGGCATGTGAAAAGGATGAAATTACATGTGTTCAAAAGGGTTAGCAAGGGGACTCTGTTGATTGAATTGACAGAAAACTATGGGCTATTTTGTTATGTGCAGTTTTGAAGAAAATGGGTTGTGGGTTGTGTCAAAGCTATGTTTCTTTTTTGGATCGTATTTTGGTGCACAACGTTAATAGAGGGTGGTTTCATAGTTGTATGTATATTGGCATCTGTGTTAAAGAACAGGAGAATGTGTTTGGACTTCTCTTTGGAATGCCGAGAGCTTTTTTAGTGGGAAAGTTTTTAAGTGGATCAAAGAGTATTAGGTCAAGAGGTTAGGGGGAAGGCCGTTACTAAGACCCCCAGCCAAGCATGAATCCTGAGAAAGAGTAGAAATGAGTTTGTGCTTAGTGATTATCTGGTTGTTGAGGTAAAGTAAGGCTTTACTTCTGTAAAACTCACCAGTGAGAAACATTTACTTTTTTTATGCTGCCATTACAGTTTTTTGGATGCTTATGTGGGAATTGTTGTGTTTTCAGGATTGGGAGCATTGCAAACTTGATGAGTTTGTGTTTTTAACTCTCTGATTTGCCATTTTCAACATGAGCACCCAATATAGCGAAGATCATGTAAGTAGAAAACATGGTGCTTTGGGGTTTGATATTATATCGGGACTACAAGGTCATGTAAATAGAAAACTTTAATAATGTAATTGTGTTGCAGGGAGAAGCAACTGTTGTGGGATTTGAAGTTCCTAGATCACCTGATTCAAGTTACAACAATGTCTACCCTGGGAATGAAGATGAGGTACGGGACCCACCTTCAGTACCTCAACACCTGCAACACTCCTTGCTTAGCTACCCAGTAAGTGCAGACACTTCTGAAACCCTTCCACTGCCACAGAATGTGATTCTCAACCATCTTTACATTGAGAACCGAGAGGCCCCACGATCTGTGGTGGCTCTAGGGTTCACTCATCGCTTCCATTCAAAATTTGTCACTGTTGTGCTATACAAACCTGTTCAAAGGAGGGGGAGTACCAGCAGTTAGTATGCGTATATAATAAACCTTTGCTAGATTTTGTTTCTTTGCCCTTGTTGTGATGGAATTGGCTGCAATAGACTCCAATATGAGATTAGCCAAAACGAGAATATTTATTGCCTCGCATCACAGCAGCTGATGGAATTAGGTTTTTTTTATTGAACGTTGAAGTGCTCTCCACTTGAATTGTCTCTTGTGCCATGAGGTTAGATTTGCTTTACTTGTAAAGTATACATTCATATTCTTATGAACACTAATATGGTGGAATGGAGCTTATTTTACTATGAAACTTGAAGATTTGCTTTGTCCCTTGGATATGTGCATTTTGGTTTTCGAATGTGCTTTGTAAGGATACAAATGGCTGTCTTGCAAACAGGGTCATGTTCATGCAGTCTAGCTTTGTTTTACCACTAGAAGGTTATCTGGCAACCAAGTGTTCCTCCTCAGTCACCCGTTAGGTTTTATGAATAGAATGAGTTGAAAGTTGAAAGCCACATGATTATATTTATAATAAGTTTCTTTAATTGATAGAACTATCTAAATATGTGGAAATAGCTTGCCCACTTTTTGAAAGAATACTATGAGATAATCTGACCTATCAGTCCATGCTGAATGCACCTGATGTTTCTTTGCAATGCATTGTGTACATAGGCTATCCTCTGCAGATAATGTTGAGTTGTATTGTTAGGAATTCTTCAATGGTGGATAGATAAGGCCATAAGATCTGATTGCATCACCTGATTCCTAAATTGTTTTACTGTTTGGGTTTGTTTATATTGATCAATTTCTTATTATCAGTGAATAGGATGCCATTATGATGGGCTACAGAATTTAAACTATTGAATATGGTTTCACGCCCTTTTTTTTAAGTGGTTTATCAAGCTATGAAAATCAAGGAATGAGGTCCCACGTCCCAAGTAGCCCCTTGGGCAGCGTAACTTAATGTACTTGGCCTTACCCTCCCTTGACTCAAAAGCTAAGCTCCTGGTCATTGGTAGTGCATGACTAAGGTTTTTACCTGTCCAAGATCGTTCCCATTCCTATCCTTGTGGGATTGGGGCATCGTTAACAGGTAGCCTGTGCCTAGACAATGCTCAGTGTATATACACTGAAAGTAGATTTGCATGTTGTTTAGCAGTCTGAGACTAGGGATGCACTTAAAGTAGATATGTTTACAGTTCTTTGTTCTTGTTTACCATAAATGATGATAAAGAGAACAACCATAAGTGCAGAACTGGCCGCTTCAAGCTTTCTTGTTGAAGGTGTTCTCATTTTCAAGTTTCAACCTTCCTTTTTCATTGATATGGACGGGATACAAAGCCCAGGAAAAACAAGAAGAAAAACAACCTCAGAAACTACTTACAAGCCTGAATTCAACTGTACCACAAAAATCCTTCTGCAAGCACTCTGACATGAAACTTGGAGGCTTGTATAATAAATCTCATAGCCTAATTCTACGCCCTTAGCAGGCATTATGTCCGCATGGATATTAGCTTCTATGTATGCTTGGGAGATTCACTTACCTTGGATGACTTTGAAAATGAGGCCATGGTAAAGCAAGATTTTTGGTCTTAGGGCTGTTCTTCTATAGTTACCAGCTCCTATCTTAGCTCCTGAATGTATTTACTCGAGCCATTTTAAGCACTTTTTCCCTGGATATAGTAATTTAATACGAAGAGCGGTGAGAAGGCGTCTTGAAGTTCCAAAAAAACATAGTTATGAAACTTCGTTAGGTCCATGACTTCATTCAAGCTTAGGTTATATTTTAATTGAGTCAATTTGATCCAGCATTGTTTAAAGTTTTTTCTTTTGAAAAAAATATAAAACAAGTGATGTTTTGAATAAAAATTTATTTGATATTCATGAGCAAACCCATGCCGAGTTTGATTAATTCTCACATAATTCAATATAAAATCCAATCTAGATCAAATCTCAGGCGGGGCATAATAATATGGAAGATTGCAAAACAAACAACTAGTTATAAAACGTATAATAAATAATTGTGACTCCTAACTCCCAAGCAACAATCCACTATTCCGAAAACAAAATTGAACTCCTAAGCTCGGTTTCTCTGGTACTGACTGTTCCTGCATCCATCTAAAATCTAGCCTTTGGATCGATCGGAAAGTGCTGAAATCATGATCTCCATGACTACTTGTACTCCTTTTCCAGTTAATTTTGTATTGAACTATGGACCTTACTCGAATAAATAAATAAAATTTGGGATTCCTACTAAGCAACTTGATCGAAACAAGGTCTTATAATGGAGCTCTTATATGGATATACATTAAAACACAGGAGCTATTATAATATGTGAACAAAGACTCACCATTTCATAATTGCCAAGCTTTAAAATATTGCACATATGTTTTCAACGTACCTTCAGCTCCAGCGAAACCCAATTGGCACCATGAAAATAAAGAACTCTTGAGAGCTTTTGAAAGGGTAATGCAAGGTTAAAGGATATTTTTCTTCTATCTCCATTAAACTGGCGAAAGGGGCCGACAAGGAGGGGAGAGAATTGCACTTGTGGTATTTAAGAAAGATCCTTCCTTCGACCATGGCTAAGTGCAAGCCACATATTATAATGAGCAGTTTAATATGTGAATAAAAGATGACAAAACCCTAACTTGTGATCTGGAATTGAAGAGGGTGACAGGAGGACTTGATTTGATTTTTATTTGGGACTTGGTTGACTTGCAATTTTCCACAGTTAATTAAATCCCACAGGTTGGTTACTGTGTAGGCAACAATGCTTCTAAAATATTTAGTTTAAGGTCTACGCAATGTTTTTAATAAGCTTAAATTATTCATAATATTCTTTGGTTAAATTGAATATTAAAGCTCAAAGACTAAGTTGAATTTAGCCTTGTGATAATTTTGAAATTCTAAGGACGTATGTAATAATTAACTACAAATAGAAGCATCCAGCAAGGATCTTAGAAAGCAAATCTGAAAGAGATAAAATACTACTATAATTAAGAGGAAAATCAATATTAACAGACATGCAATGAGGTAAGTAAGCACTTCCTTAATCAAAGAAAGTTCACACCAGTCTCTGTTAATCAAGCCGCTAACGGTTGCTTGTAACAGGTTTATATTGCAGCTCGTTTCATGTTTTGAACTGGTTAGGTCTGATTAATCTTTTTATTTATTTTTTTAATTTGAACCGTCCGAACTTAAAAGGGCCGACTCTTGAATTGACCCGCCAGACCCATCATTTTTTTATAACTAGGGCAGTACCCTTAGCTTTGTTTTGTGGCCATTCATATTTTGGTTTAACTACAGAATGTTTTTTTTTTTCCCCTCCTTATTTCAGGAGGAAGGATATTTGTGGAACAGCCTACACTGATTACCCCCCTTTGATTGCTACTACCAATTTAACTAGGGATGCTTTCAAGATTCACATCTCCTACTCAATTCAGGATGCGAATGAAGTAGAATTTTGAAGGGAAATTAAACAAAGTATGATCATAATTACTGTAATAAACATTAGCAAGTTCAGGTTACATCTTGGAGATGAGTTACCAAACGAAGAACTGGTGGGTCCTTGTATACTTTGGGACACACCATGAGACTTTTCCTGTTCATAACCAGATGCGGCGAGTGGGTTCTATAGAGATCTGTTTCCTTGAATTTTTATCAACCATGGAATCTCATTTGCCCCTTGCAGATAATAATTGAAGTATAAATTTAAGTACATACTCCCAAACGTCAACACTTGACACGGTATAATTGCTCTGCATTTTTTCAACATCAAAACAGCTTTCATTTGCAGTTCAACAGATCTCTGCCTTCTCAATTTCCAAAGAGAAATTCAGCAAGAAATTAAAGGATCGAAAGTTACAGGATGGGTAGTATTGAAGGATCCCCAGGTAGCTCCGTGCATGGATTTACAGGCAAAGAACAAACCTTTGCCTTCTCGGTTGCTTCTCCTAAGGTCCCAACAGAAACAACAGCAAAATTTGCTTTGCCTTTAGATTCTGAGCACAAGGCCAAAGTGTTCAAAATTTTCTCTATGGCCTAACCCCACATGAGAACATTTCACCTTTCTTGGATATCCTTTTTCACTTGTTTTGCCTCCACTTTTGCTGCAGCACCCCTCGTTCCCATCATTCGTGAAAACCTCAATTTAATCAAAAGTGACGTTGGTAATGCTGGGCTGCTTCTGTCTCTGGAAGCATCTTCTCTAGGCTTGTAATGGGTGCAATTTGTGACCTCCTAGGGCCGCGATTTGGCTGTGCTTTTCTGATCACTCTCTCAGCCCCAACTGTGTTTTGCATGTAGTTTGTGTCATCAGCTGGAGGGTTCATAGCTGGCCGTTTCATGATTGGATTCCCTCTTTTAACATTTGTGTCTTGCCAATACTGGATAAGCACCATTAACAGCAAGATGATAGGACTTGTTAATGGAACGGCAGCCGGATGGGGCAATATGGGCGGAGGTGCAACTCAGCTCATAATGCCCTTGGTCTACGAACTGATCAAGCGAGCTGGTTCAACTCCATTCACTGCCTGGAGGATAGCATTTTTCATTTGGCTTCATGTTATCGTGGGAATCTTGGTTTTGACTCTCGGCCAAGACTTGCCTGATGAGAATCTCAGTGCCTGACAGAAGAAAGGGTTATGTTTCCAAAGATATGCTCCCGGATCCACGGTCAGTTTCTTTGAGTTCGATACCCACTCTCCATTCAAGCTCATAACTCAAAAGGATTGTTATAATCATAGCTATTCCATGTGTTTTTATCTCCTGTTCAGGTACTGTGATAGGCTATTACAAACTATAGGACCTTGATCTTTGTCCTTCTCCATGGCTACTCCATCGGAGTTGAATTATCCACCGAAAATGTTATCGCCGGGTAATTCTATGATCGGTAATTCAATTAAAAAAAAAAAAAAACCAAGAATTGTCGCTGTGAAAAGTCACCGAGTAACAGTGCAGCGATGTTTTTACCTTTTAAATTAAAAACTTAATGAACTGTTTTTGAAGGCAAAAATATATTTTCCATGATATCTACATAATTATCTTTAAAAGTATATTCTATAAGGTGTCTTGATGTTATCTTTTTTATTTTTATGCCTGGCCATTTAAATTTTAAAAATAAGCTTTTCCACTCTTTTTATATATATATATATATATTTGTTCTCTTTTTTATTAATATTTATTTTATTAAAAATTATTTAAGAAATTTATTTTTTTATAATTTTATTCCCCTTCAATTTTTTCAATTGTTAAATTTAATTATTATTCTTTTAATTGTTATTTTTTATGTTTTTATATAGAATTTTTTACTAATTTAGAAAATGACTCGAGTTATCTTATATCTTTTTATTTATTATTTTTTAATTTATATTTTTAAAATAAATTTTTTTATTGAATTAGATTAAATTAATTAATTAGATATAAATATAAAAATCTCACTTCACAATAATTTGTTTTGTTTCTTTTTTGAATCGCTATTTTGACAACACATATTTGAATTGTTGTCTTGACAACGCATATATAACCTCTGATATCCACAATGAAACAAAAGTTTCAAAATGTTTTATTTCATCTCCTATCGATGAATTTTATTTTTTATGGTTAATTATTATTATTTTAATTTTATTTATTATTAATATTTTTTAATTATAATATTAAATTAATCAGATTTATTTAACCTACTCCAGTTAATAAAGCGATCTTAATCAATTTTTTTACACCTGTGGTTTTTTTTTTTTTACATTATAAAAAATTAAAATGGCCCGCAGTATAACGCGACCATGTGTTTTTGAACTAATTATCACGCATGTGCACCTTTTTTTTTTTTTGATTTACGTGGGGTGTCCGGGCCAGCTTGCGCGCACCACGACTAATCCCCACGGCCCACTGAATACCCTGCAAACCCAGTAGGCATGTAAGGCACCGCGGGGATGACAGGCGTGCACGCCAGGGCTCGAACCCAGGTGCAGTGAAAAGAGACAAGCTCCTTCCACCGCTAGGCCAAGCCCTGGAATGCACGCATGTGCATCTTTAGCTTACCCTGTAGGCTGTACTCTGATCATATGATATGTGAACTAATCAAGAATGTTGTTTAAAGGTTCGATCTAAAGCTTCACACAGCTGGTGTTATTGCTGCTACCATTGGTATGGCTAACCTTCTAGCTCGTCCCTTTGGTGGAATTGCTTCTGACGTGGCAGCAAGATACTTTGCTTCTGATTTTGGGCTCTCTTCTTGCAAACACTCGGAGGAGTTTTCTGTATTTGGCTTGGACGTGCTAATTCACTTTCCATTGCTCTCGTGACAATGATTCTCTACCCCAGTGGAGCTCAAGCTGCTTGTGGAGCAGCATTCGGTATCATTCCCTTCATTTCTCGACGATCATTGGGCATTATACCAGGTCTAACCGATGCAGGTAGAAATTTAGGTACTGGTTTGACATGGAACCAAAATTTGGTTTACTTCTGGATGGGTGATATGATTTGTGGCCGCACTCTTCCTGTGACTTTGGTTTACTTTCCACAATGGGGTGGCATGTTCTTTCCAGCATCAAAAGACGTAGCAAAGTCAACTGAAGAATCCTATTATGCATCAGAGTGGAATGAGGAGGAGGAGCAGAAGTGCATGCACCAGCAAAGCCTCAAGTTTGCCCAGAACAGCGGGTCTGGACGCGGCAAGCGTGTTGCCTCGGCACCAACACCACCAAATACCACACCAAACCTTCAGCCATGCCTCTGTGGTGCAATAGGCAAGATCTAAAAAGATGCAAGCCAGATTTTTGGATCGTAAAGGCATTGAAATAATCCCATTGTCTGTTAGGTATTCTTTTTGTTTTTCTCGACCCTCTGTAGACTAGATTTCAATCATCAGATGGAAACTAAGTTAAAGTACCCATTCTAGGGATTCTGAAATTCTGATATTTAGGTTTTATTCTGTTGTATTTAAGCACCATCATTTCTTATCTACAAAATTATTTCTGTCTCCTGAAGCTATGAAATTTAATGTACTCGCAAGCAGCTACGCTTAACCAGGAATGATGTGGAAATGGCATTACAAAGTGAGGAATTTAAGCTAGTATCATGTTATGGAGATGTTCAATCATTTCCAGTATTTATGGAGGAGTTGACTTTGCTCTAGATTCTAAAGCGGAAAGCTGGAAGTCAAGGTAACCCAATATTGAATTTGAACCTTAAACTATAGAAGGGTATAAAAAAAACAGTAACCATAGTGGCAAGAGCAAGACCACCATAATCTGACAGAAATGAATCTCTTAGATTTCTAGAACATTTCTTTTGTTAAAATTATGCCCTTAACATCTTACAAGTAATCTTTATACTCCAAAGACTAAGGATGCTATTCTCCGATCTAGTTGCTGTCGGAAATATATTTATCAATGAAAGAGATCAGCACACAAATCCACGATCGAAGTGCTATAACCTCCGAAGTTGCATAAAGTTTTTCTTGATTTGCACTTGATAGAAAAACGACATCCATGGGTATATATTGACTGGCTCATGTAAAGACATGGAGCGACGCCATTTTCCAATGGGAGCAACTCAAAACTAAAGGTCGCATCTATTTCTCATAAAGATTAATTATCTTCGTTGTAACATAACCATTAACCCTAACCAGCAAAGTTCATGTCGTATGGTATCCATAAAGCGCATCCATTGCTAGCTAACCAAGCGTGTACTATGATCACTTCAAAACTCAAACTTAAGAAAAAAAGAACATATTCATTACCTCAAAACTCATAATGTTTGTGAGATGTTTGCTAGGAAATAAATCAAAATATTAGTCACGGATTGGTTGAAGCACATAACAGATCATGCTTATACAAAATTCCAGTATAGGCCTGAAAAACAAATGTAGCAGATGATCCAAGAACAATACTTGTAACTGATTTCTTCCATCACTAACATCTAAGAGATCTTTGTCGTTCAGGAAGAACAAAAACAGTAAATCACTCCATAAAGTTATCACTGCAGCAGAAATCCAGAAAAACCGTATTGAATCCTATCTACTTTCTAGAACTAATACAGATAGGGTGCTGTTGATACATGGAATCAGTTAGATTTGGGAAATTACTGCCAAATTAAGCCTTGCAGACAATATTTTAGCTGCAAAAGAAAAGGAGTTCATTACAATGTTGGTATAAAACATAAATGAACAACAAAACGTCTGAAGCCACAGCTAGAATAAAATATTTATTCCCACTTGTATTGAATTTATTTGATTTAATAATTGACGTATCAATTCAGGCCACCAATAAGAGGTCCTTTCCCTTCCAACCCCTAGATGACAATGATAATAAACCCCATCAAAGCGCAAACCTCCACTAGCAACAACCCATAGGCACAATTCTAAAAGAATCACCTAATTATTCATGTAGCCATTAGACTCCAGAAAATGGGACTAGAAACTCCATTAAATCACTTATCTTGGATCAACAACAACTTTCAGCAATCTAAGAAGCATTTCTTGTTCTAGATTTCAAGGCACCTAATACTTCACCAAGAATTCATGGTAGTATTACCAGATAGAACCAAGAAAACAAATACCATCATTCTGCCCATCAGAGTTATAGAAACCTTTCCAAGCATTCAACAATATTAACTCCAGTGTCCCCCTTCTGGATGTTCTTTATGATAGCCATAACTATTCTAATTAGCTTCAAACATCGAAGACAAGTAATGGTCCTTGTCTCAATTTAGAAACCATTATAGCAGAGACCTTCCTCCATAAAGTTTAACATAAATGGCTCAAATGATTCAACCAGATACAAAGGGAAAAACTTCCCTCGTCTATCTAAATGATGATGTACATGTATGAGAAGAAACAACCACCCAATAAAAGCCTCCATGGCCACATCTGTAATGGGTTTATTTCATTTTCTTGTAACTGTAAGACACTACTTGTCAACTACCTTTAAAAAATTACACTGACTTGTAACTATAAAGCCAAAGAGGATGTCATGACGGCAGCATAGACTTATAACAACAACCAACAAGTAGAGCCATTAGAGTTGAATATTAAATATTGGGAAGGAGTTAGTTTGTTTGTTTAAATTACTTACTCTTGGAGAAGGAGGCAAGTGATAAAGTGCGCAATGCCAGCTCCATCTCCAAATTTAGATGCAAAAACTCTGCAACTGAAACAACTGAAAAGTTCTCTTATCTTGCATTTATGTCAGTCCACTTTCGCATATCAGCCCTGGATGTTGCAACTAATTTCACAATTGCCATTTTTTAACCAAAATTATTTTTTAGTGATTACTATTCCTTTAACCAGTGTTTATTTAATCAATAAAATATAAAATAAATACAAATATAATTAATTGAATAAACTTACATCCTACAAAAATTAGGCAGGCTGAATATATTATAAATATTATTTAAAAATATATTTTTTATTTTAAAAAATAAAGTTCATTTATATAAAATAAAAAATTATAAATAAATTAGAATAATATCTTAAAAATAAAATATAAACAAAAAAATAAAAAATATATATATTCAAAAAAATCTACAAAACTCGTGATATAAATAATGAGACTGAGATAAATCTATAGAAAAAAATTAAAAATAATCATAAAGTTAATCTTTAAAAAAACAATGTAAAACATTAAGATTGTAAAAAAATATTGAACAACATTAACTTTTCAAATCCTTAACCAAGAAGTACAAACATAAAAAATATGAAGTCTAATCCATAAAAAATTAAATGTTAAAAGATAAAATCAAAAAAAAAATTACACAAAAAATATAAAAAATATAATTAAGATAATGAGGATAAAAATTAAAATAAAAGATAAATAAGAGGACAAACAAAAACTTTCAATTAGAGAGTTAAATTGAATTGAAAAATAACTATAACAAAAGAAAAAACAAATCAAATGAATGAGTGTTGAATTAGAAAAAATAAAACAACATAAATTTTTAATAAAAAATAAAATTAAAAATTAATAAAACTTTAACAAAAGAAATGAGGAAAAAAAACCAAAAGAATAAGGAAAAACAACATATAAGAAATTATAATTGAAGCACTAAATAAACAACAAAATTTTTATAAAATGAATAAGAATGAAAATAAAAAATTAAAAGAATGAAAATTAAAATTAAAATATAAAAAATAAATTGGATAATCATACACTTTTTTTAGCATGAGAGATAAAAAAAATCATCAGTAATAATTCAACCATTATACGTTGTCACACACCATGTCATAAAAAAAATATAATAGTGTCTTTAAATACACGATAGAAAGTCAGGTTAAACTACTGAGTAATGTTGTATTCGCCACCCAACAGTATAAAAGCCATATACTTGTTGATGGATGATAAGCATATGCCAATATTTTTTATAAATAAAAATTAAAAATTTAATGTAATAATAATGAAACATCTTGGAAATTACAATAACAAAAACATGTGAAATGACAAAAACACCCCTAAAAACATGTCTTATTTTTTTTTTCTTTTTAAGGGTAAATACATATATTTATAGTACACCAAGAAATGAAAAACTAAAAAATTATTGGTCAAAAACTATATATTTTTAAACACTAGTATATCTTTAATAATTTTTTAATGATCAATAGACTATGAAAAAGATCTTATCACCCCTACCCTTAAGGTTTTTATCTTCTCTATTCAATAATAAAATGATAATTTTACTATAGCAAATTATACTAATACGTGTTTGGTGTTTTGATGAGAAACTTAACCATATATATCTTTTTAATTATTAAGAAATGACATTATAAATGCTTCCACACGATACCGAACACATGATGAGAGATTACAAAAAACCAAACTCAACAGGAATGTAATGTAATTACTAATTAATTATTAATATATACTAAAATAACTTGTGAGTGTTTTTTTATTTTGATATTAGAAGATTTTGAAATTTTATTTTAATTTTGAAATTATTTTTTTCAATTATATTTTTTAACATTGGATTTACTAGCTATCAAATTTCATAATTTATTTTAATTTTTTAATAGAGTTATTATAGTCTTATGATTTTTCTCATGAATTTTATAGGTTAGCCAAGTTGACTTGGATTTTTTTTATATTTTTTATTTCAATTTTATTTTTTTAATTTTATTCTTTAATATTGGGTTGATTGAGAATTGAAATTTATAATTTATTTTAATTTTCTTTCTATGAAGTTTATTTTAACTTTGTAACTCAAGTTGACTTAGGTTATTTTTTTTATCTCTTTTTAGTTGATTTTTTTTTTAATTTCATCCTCAGTATTGGGTTAATTGGGATTGAGGCCTTATAATTTATTTCATTTTTCATTTCAACCCTATAACTTGAGTTACAGGTTTGGTCGATTAACTTGAGTTGATTCGAGTGGGTTTTTATGTTTTTTTTATTGATTTTCTTTTTAATTTTATCATTCAATATTTGTTTAATTGAAAATTAAGTTTTATAATTTTTTATTTATTTTATATGGGGTTATCTCAATCTTATGATCCAAATTTAACAAATTAACTTGAGTTGACTCAGCTTATTTTTTTTGTCAAATTTTATTTTTAATTTTATTCATTAATATTGAGTTGATTGAGAATTGATTTTAATATTTTTATTTTTATTATTTATTTTCTATAAGGTAATAAGGGTCTCATGACTTGAATGGAGGATTTGACAAATTAACTTAAGTTAATCCGAGTTAATCTAATATATTGTTGTTTCAATATTTTTTAAAAATATGTCATTTTAATTTATTTTTTTGTAATCAAATTATATTTTTATCGGTTGTTTTAGTTATTTTTGAAACTAGCAAGTCACCTAAGTTGTGTCAAATAAATCTCCACATAGTTTAAATTTTTTAACGCTAAAAAATATATTAATAACATCTAGATATTTTTTTATCTTAAATTTTTTTGATACAACACGTAACTGTAGTAAATCATCTAATAATTAACTATGAAATTAGCTATTACTTAAACGATTAAGACTGCCAAAACCCTCTAAATCACATATCATCTGTTTAAATTTGGTCCAATAAATTCATCTTGAACTAGCAATAGTAATAATATTTTCTTAGCATTTTTTTATGAAATTGTCGTATGCTAGCCTACTTGTAACTTTTAGCGCGTTAATTAAATTCCCTTAAAAGAACAATATTGCTATACAACAGAATTAATTCAGCAGATTATACATTGTAAAATTGAAAAAAAAAAACTGCTTATATACTATATACATATACAATAGAGTTAATAAAGTCGTGAAGAACTATACAAATCCGAACCCTTTCAATTATGAGCTTTCTGTTCCCGCTTCACCCAACAGACAGCAAGCTCGTACTTGCCAACTTTAATGCTTGGTGAAGCATCTCAATTTAACTACGAACAACTACAAGCATTGGATATTGAATGATTTCACAAGTCCCATGATAAACAAGTTTTGCCATAAATTCTTGAGGTAAAAAAAGAGAAAATACTAATCATCGACTTGGTATTAATCTTGAAGGCTAAACAAAACTTGAAACAAATCTTCTGATTTTAAAATAATAATAATAATAATAATAATAATAATCACAATTAGACATGTTTAATACAATGTAATGTAATAATAATAATTAAAAAAAAAGTAATGCAATTCGTTACATTTCTTTGTTTAGTCTCAAAACTTTAGCAATACAAACTACAAAGGAGGCTTTGGCATAGTGCCATTTTAGTCCCCATAGTTTTCAAAAACTTATTTTAGTTCCTATGGTTTACATTTATTTATAAATTGGTTCTTATTTAGAATTTTTATCCGTTTTTATGATGAAAAACTTGACAATTAGTTTTCTGCACGATCACTGTTATTCATTTAATTGTTTGAACCCGTTTTTTATTGTTTGAAGTTTGAACCTAATTCAGTGGTCCAATCAGAAGCCCCCACCTGGATCCTAAGGGGAAGTGGATCTAAGGTTGACTTCTGATTGTACACCACTCATGTGGAATCTGCCGTGTCCTGGAACTGCAGGGCCCCAAAAAAATTGTTTTTTTTTTTTAATTTATTCTCAAAGTAAATCAAGTTTATCTCCAGTCTCATTTGGACATGGTAAATACAATATTACTGCTAATTGTAATTAATTTGACAAAATTCATGAAATAAAGATGACTTTGGAGAGGCAATGGTGAGAATCACGTGGCTTGGAATCAATGCTCACCACGTCTTGAAAGCACCACCAGCAAAGTTGATCACCCATTTCTTGAATAAACCATGTTGTTGTATCTACTATTGAAAGCTTCATAATCGATTAATGTCATCAATATTTGGTGTGCTTTGTACATTAATATATTTTGGATTTTTTCAAATATTAATCAAGATAATATTATTGATGAAACCAGTTTATCATTAAACATATAATAAACTATAGTTCAAAACATTAAGAAATATATATATATATATATAAACATTAACAAGCTTCTAAACCAAAAACAATATTTCAATGATAAAATATCATCAGGGTCTCTAATTCTAATTAAATTAATCCCTATGTATATAAAGTTATTATTCTAATCTTTAACCAGAGTATAAGACGGTAAAATACATGTGTTGCTCTTTGAACTGTTCTTAAGATGCAGGGACAGATGCATACATTAATCCATATCAAATACCCTAGGATTATCATTAAGTACTGATTTCCTTAATGACTATTGCTGGACGTTCATAGAGTTAGGGTGCGTTTGGCATATGATGAGAATTGGTGCAACCCCGCAATCTTAATTTTATCGAGGGAAGGTTAGGATTTATTGTTATCCAAGACATGTGTTGGGCAAAAATAGTGTCTATTGATTTCTACTGTTGAAGAAAGGAAAAAAGTTAGCGTAATTTATGTACGAAGCTTTCCTAGCGCGCACATATTATATATGGCAACCAACCTACTTAAGCAGTCAGATTTATTGCTTGCATGATCAATAGTTAATTTCCCAAATGAATGTGATCAGCGAAAATATCAAAGTTAGATATGGAGATTAAAAGGTGGAGATTGCGATAAGAAAAAAAAAAAATTCACGGGTATCATCACCTCTTCCGGCAGTGAAAGAGAAGAGCTGCACCACCTTGGTAATTAATTCACCTCCCACCACATTCTCAAAAGCAATGCCATGCCATGCTAGCAATGAGCTGTGCTATGTCTGCTTTCTTCAGCAGCTGATCACGAGCCTATTTAAGGCCCCTTTCCCCTTCTCTCTTAGGTCTCCCATAAAACCCCCTTCTGGTTTAACCTCTCTAGCAAAGGCACAAACAAAGCATCAAAACCCTGTAAATGAGAAGTACTAGCACTACCACCATGTTTTACATTTTGTTCATCTATTTCCTGTTGTCATCTAATTCTCTGGGCATCACCACGGCTGGACGTGACATCCCCAAGCCCCCCTCTAGCGTTCCAAGCACCATGATGGCAGTGCCATTAGATTCACTAGGTGAAGATCATGTCAGAATGAAGCCTCTTTTGAATCGCAAGCGACCTTTCTTCGGTGCGCGTGATGTGAAGGGTTGCTTGCCAAAAGGTTACAGGCATTCATCGGCTCCAAGCAGATTTGTGAACAATCTGCCTCTTGTCTTATGCTCTAAGTTGAAGACTTGATTGTGCACGTAAGTGGTGCAATTGATGAAGAATGCTTAAGGTATAATATTACAGCCATATGCATGTAATTAGTTAGTGCTTTCAAACATATATGGTTTGTGCTTATTACTTATAAGCTATGGACCGATCGAGAGGGACATGCATGGGATATGTCCATGATGAATTTTGGGGGAATTAATGATGTGCGTTTGTTCATGTGTGTATGTTCCAATGATAAATTTTGTTCTTTTTTTTCTTACTGTCACTGATTTCTCTGGAAATTACTTAAATGTGGCTTGTATCTGAACATATATACGAAAGCAGCGGAATTATGGAGCAATGCTCTTGCTTAATCAATGCCAATTCACCAAAATTATTTTCTATTTCAGCTATATATAACTCGAAAGAGAAAACAAAGAGAACAAATCGGAAAAACAAATATATATGTAATTGATGGAGGGATTAAATTATAAACAGATTATAAAGCACAGGGACTGAAAAAATAGTTTTTGAAATAACGAGGACTATTATGTTAGTTTTATTATACTGCATGGACTCAATTATTATTAACTCGAATATTTTCCAACCATGATAAAATGTTCGTCAGTCTTTTCGAAACCACGTGACACCATTCACATCCTACCGGTTAATATTTTAAAATTCAAGTCAGTTCAGCGGGACCAGGATAACTCGAGGTCTAAATCGGCTTTATAAACACTGAGAGGAAGATTGACTCGGTATGAACCGGTCAGCCAAGAAAAAACTCGGTTTCGCTGCTGTTGCTGACAACTGGGCTTGTATCACACCTCCGTTCACGGTTCACCTGCCTCCTCCGTCTATTGAGTTCATTTGGGCTGGCATTTGCATCCCTACTCCAACTTGGGCTTGCCTTTACTAAAATCGATGGGCTTCTCCTGGGAGTTCTAAAATTAAAAAAAGAAATAAGACCCACCAATGTTTTACTGTGACTGTGAGGATAATCGGACTTGCATGGTGATTTTCTTTTTCTTTTTCTTTTTTCAGTCCGTCAGATTTTTTATATTTTGACTCCTTTATCTGTCTTTTATTTTGGTCATTTAATGTTGTTTTCCTACGGGATTGGTCCTTGTTCATGATGATTTCTTGTTATGCTTGTGCATGTGCCGGGGAAATATTACATCACTTGCCTTGGCAAGATAAGATTTAGTTAACAGAGTTGTGGCCTGGTGGTTGCTGGGCCGCTCTTTTTTTTTTTGAATTTTAATTTGAGTTTTAGTGAGAATACAGCTGAAGAGTTGTTTATTTCATGTTTCTATTAACTTCTTCTTGCACGGTGGTATGATTGTTATCCTCGCAGTATTTTATTTGTTTATTAAATTTATAGGATATTCAGTGAGCCGTGAAATTAGTTGTGGTACGCATAAACTAACCCAAATACTCACATTAACAATAATAATAAAAAAAAGATAAGATTTAGTTTGTATTCAAGGTGTTAGTGTAATGAAGAAGGAATTTATTTCTTTTTTTTCTTTTTTACATTAGCTTCAAGTTTTATTATACATGTTTGTTGTCTTGCAGCATTTTATATGTTAATTAAACTTATAGTATGTTTAGTAGATTGTAGGATTAATTATAGTATACACAAGTTGACCCAGACATTTACGTAAATAAGAAAAATAAGATTTAATTTTATTTAATTAAAAGAATTAATTGTTTTTCCAATCTTTCAATGTTTAATTTGAAAAAATAAAATAAAATTATATTTGTATAAAATAATTATAAATCGAGATATCAAGGTTAAAAATAAAACAATATAATAAATTAGAATAAATAACAGAACAAATTAATAGTGTGAAAGATGATTATTATATTTTGAGCGACAGGGGAAACAACAAACTTTTATTATAGCTTTAAATTTCTTCATCAAGATTTTTTAGTGAGGTTATTCGATAATGTCTATTAAATCATGTTTTTTAAGAATTTTAAAAAATTATTTAATTTATTTAATTTTATACATTTTCAAACCAAAAAAAAACAGCTGCTTGATCTGAGAACACAGATAAAAAGAGGAGAAGAAAGATAAAGAATATCTGTAACATCATTTCACTATAAAAAAAATTGGAGCTTATCAAGATACTGTAATGTGTCAAATGACAACGTGCCACGTCTTTGTCCGTTCGTGAGAGCATTTCCTCGCCCGAAAAAACAAAGGTGTCTTTTCTGGGCCCCCTCTTCCAATCCAATCAGGTATAGTCTAGCAAAGCTTGGCACATAGTGAGATCTTGCACTCCAACTAGATCGAACCTCGTTCGTGACCCACACGGCTTTGGGCCGATGGGTCAAAAGGAGATATTTGAAGCAATCATGCCGAAATGGTATTCGATTTCCAAAACCATTGAAAGCAACAGGTGTACAACACAAGCAAAACCACCATCAAATGCCTTGCGATGAAGATTTTTAGAGGGTGTTTGGGAGTGTTTTTTTAAAATATTTAAATGTTTTTTATTTTAAATTAATATATTTTTGATATTTTAAATTATTTTGATATAATAATTTCAAAAATAATTTTTTAAAAATAAAAATATATTATTAACATGCTTTTCCGAATAAAAAACAATCACAGCACACCACCAGAAATACATTTATTGGAATGGGGCTCAGATAAATAGAAAAATATTGCTTTTATCACAGCTATGCGTGACTGCCTCTAATCATTCAAGGGCGTGGATGAACGGGACACCCTTTATTTCAAACAAGATTTTGGACTCTACAAGGGCTGCCAACACTTGGCAGTATCAAACCATCATCACAATCAAATCTCAGAAAAGTAAAAAAAACAAAAAAGAAACCCAAATCCTAAAAAGAGATAAAGCAAAGATGCCAACCAGACCGGTGCCCCCGGTCATATCCTAAGCCCCCCCGGTTTAGCCGCTCACCTTCCTGTCTTCAAGTTATTAAAATCCTCAATCAAGTCTTTATATATATATATATATAAACTTAGGACCTTGGTGTTTTCTAGTAAAAAAAAACTCTAACAAAAGAATTAGATGTCAAAAAATTAAATTATATAAAACACTGTTTAATTTATTAAATACCTTTTAAATTATAATTGAAACAATATATTAGTAGCATTTTATCACACTACTAAGCCTGCCCTCAACTGAATTAATTATTATATGGTGAATTAAATCTCAAGTTTATGTCATTATTAAACACTGTGACAGCGCTTCTGACACTGTCCGACTTCACCCCTTCCCTCTCTTCTCTCTAAGGAGTAAGGCTTAAGGCAGGTCTCCTTTTCACATTTAGATCCAGGTTTGTCTCTTTTACGTTCTTCTCTTCTCTATCCATTGAAGTTTGTGTGATTAACATGGGTTCTACTCTACTTGCTTACTGACCGAGGGTAGAAAGTAGAAGAAGAATACTTCAAGCAGCTTCCTTCCTTTCTGTTTCTTGGGTACTCCACTGGCCTGCTCTTCACAGTTGTTAGGTTAAGTTAAGCTGCGAAGTTTTCATTTCTATTCTTTCAGACCTTTATTGCCATTTTCTTATCTTGGCTACAAAACTGACTACTAATACTAGGTACAACAAGTGTATCAAGTTTGAGACACATGATACTATTTGAGAAGTTACTAAAGGAAGTGTGTGTGTGGGTTTGCCTTCCTTTTGCTCTCTGCCTCTTTTTTTTTTTTTTATAATTATTACTGTATCAAAATGAGGGTGATTTGTGGTCTGATTGGTGGTTTCTTCGTTTACTTCAGCATTTGGGTTTTAGGGGTCTCTTCTTCTTCTTTTGCCATTTTGCTGTCATTTTCTGTTCTATGAACATAAGCTATATGAAAAAAAGCGGGTTGCTTTTTGATAATCTTTTTATTTATTCCTACAAGGCTTGTTACAAATGTAATCTGATAATGGGATCTTTATACTGTTGAAAAGCGCTGCCTTGCTGCTTATCATTGTGCTACATTATTTTTATTTTCTTCTTAAGGAAAAAGCTTCCAAGCAAGATGGGCGATGGGGTTTCTATTGTTTTTGTTATTGTTTCAATGCAGAAGTACCTTGGGATTATATTGTTATCTCACTTGATTGGAGGCCTTTGATTTAACAATTCCCAAATTTCAAGAAAATTTACTTGCCTTTTCCTTTTCTACAGTTTCTCGTATGCTTGCTTGTCAATGTTCAGTGCATAACCATGGTATGTTGGAACAATTTACTAATTGATGCTTGAAACTTTTGATTTCTTGAATTGCTGATGTAGGACCTTTTATTCTGACATGAAGATGGGGAGTTGTCGAAAACTGTGATTAGCAGTATGCACAGATGCTATTATGTTTGCATGAAAGCGTAGACATTTTCTGATATTTTGTGTTTAGAAAAAAGTGGGATTAGGAAATGGAAGAGATACAATCTCAATCGGATAATTACAGATCTTCTTCGTCTTCAGCAAGTAGTCCTGCAAGTAGGGTGCCATCAAGTAACTTCTTCTACTTGCGGAAGCCTGGTTCAGTTAGACAACCCATCTCATTTGAGGATTCACCTGAGTGGGAGGATACCGATATCGATGTTAGGGTGGAGGAAGGAGGTGACTCTATCAATGTTGCTATTACAACAGCATCCCCATCTTTGTCAAAGCTTAATAGTGGGTCATTGCCATCCCCACCATTACCAGAGCGTGCAGTTGTTGCAAGAAAAATTGCTGGGGCTTCTGTTGTTTGGAAAGACTTGACTGTTACAATCAAAGGGAAAAGGAAGTACTCAGACAAAGTTGTCAAGAGCTCAAGTGGTTATGCATTGCCTGGGACGATGACAGTCATCATGGGTCCTGCAAAATCAGGGAAATCCACGTTGCTAAGGGCTATTGCAGGTTAGTTAGACACCATTCATTTTTATCACCAAGTTGAAACATGTGCTTTGAAATTGTCTCCATGGATGGATGCTTGAAACTAAAGAAGTGAAGTTCAACACTGCAGGGAGGTTGCATCATTCAGCTAGAATGTATGGTGAGATTTTTGTCAATGGTGCAAAATCACGGATGCGTTATGGCACATATGTAAGTTATAAGTATATTCTCTTGCTATTAGATAGTTATTTCTCTAGCAATTTAATTTTTTTTCATTGGTTTTCCTCTCTACTCTGCCATCTTGATATTCATCCTTCTATGATTTGTTTCATCTTGTTCTTCAAATGTGCAAGATAGAGATTCTCTGCTGCAGTTTTGATAGTCTTCTTTCTATTATTAATATCTTCTTGCTCTTTTAGTATGTAAGATCAAAAGGTTCTTGGCCAATCTCCCTTTAGTATATTTATCATCAATTTCTTAGTACATTACTTTGTATCAAGGAGCTGAGTGATATGGGTATATATATGTTTTGGTATTGCAGTATTATTGTATTTGTAATAAATGGTTCTGTTGGCAAGGCTGTTTTGTTATCCATGCAATTAGATTTTGTTTTATTGATTCTGCAACCATCATAAAACTGTCAACATAATTGTTGGCTGAATTTTCTCCTGTCATCACTGAGCCAAATGCTGTACTAAGAATCACTATATTAAATGACCAATATGAGTTGTTGATTGTCACATTTTCTGCCATTCATTTTTGAATTTTCTGCTTTCCTTTCATCTCCATTTCTGTGCAATTTTTAGATCATGTTTTAAGGTTGGTATGCTAAAATACGATCAAGTTATCATAAGGGATGCATTATTAAGTTTGGCTGTTGCACAGGCTGGTTGATTATGTCTCTTTTGAGAGATAAAGCACATACTTTCTTTACTTTACTTGCTTGCCCAAAATCTAGCCTCATACCTGGCCTATCCAGGTGATAAAATTCAAATACATCGTTGTTGTCTTCTTAGAGATTGTTATGTTGATAACTTTCATCCACGTCAGTTAGTGTTCAAAGAGAGAAAAAAAAGAAAAGAAAAGTAGTCTATACTGTATATTAGGATCAAGGCCCTAATCACAACTATTTTTTCTTACAATAGGTTTCTGTTCACTATTTTGAATAGAATATATTACATGCATGCATGAGTGTGCAAGTGTGTGTCTGTGAACTCAATGGAGTTATGATGGTCTTTAACAGGCATATGATGTTGTTACTGTTTTAATTTTTTTCCCCCCAATATCCACATATGGGTAGTCATTTTCATAATGTTTAGTGTTTTGCCTTTTGATGGTCCTTGGTGTCAATTTTAGCTTAGATCATAATTTGGAATGTATAGAATTTTTCCCTCAAATCAAGGTTGGACACTTAAATTTTTCACATCCATTTCATAACTGGACAAGTTCTCTAACTGATAATGAAGAAATTTATCTTCAAACAGAAATTTAAAGTTGCAATTCCATGATGGAACTATGAAGAAATTTGATGGAACTAAAAGCTGTTATCTGATACCAAGGAAATTTATTTACAAACAGAAAGTCGAAGTTGCAATTCCATGATGGAAGTAAAACTTGTTATCTGTAGTAAAGTTGGGGCATTTGATGTTGAATTATCTTCCAATTTGTAGGGTTTTGTTGAGAGGGAAACTACTCTGATAGGATCTCTCACTGTCAGAGAATACTTGTACTACTCCGCACTGCTTCAACTTCCTGGCTTCTTCTGCCAGAAAAAGAGCGTGGTAGAGGATGCCATCCATGCCATGTCTCTGAGTGACTATGCAAACAAACTGATTGGAGGACATTGTTATTTTAAGGGCCTTCCAAGTGGCGAGCGAAGGCGTATAAGCATTGCCCGGGAGCTTGTGATGAGGCCACACGTATTATTTATAGATGAACCTCTCTATCATCTTGACAGGTTATTGCATATTTCTCCATCCAACACCATTTAGGTTTTCAAGGCTCTTATTATTTTCTTACATTCATCCTCCATAGTGTGCTGTGGGCTTATTGCACTGTTGATGTGAAGCACTCAGTCAGGGATAGGAACATGCATCTTAGGTTTTTTTTCTTTGAAAGAACGTATGTTAGATGTTGTTAGACCACTTTATGTGTGGGTGAATGAGAGCATCTTAAAATATAATACTAACTCTCCAAAATATCAGAAACGGGGGACCAAAGTTCTTGAAATGACAGAGGAAATATGACTGCATTATCAAAGAAAGTTTAACTAACTTCATATGAGTTTGGGTATCAACAAGTTATTTGCCATTTTATGTGGGATCCAACATTATTAATGGCCTAACTTTTTCCATACCTGTATGTGTGTCATGGCTATGCATGCTCTTAATGATTTATGTCTTTCTTCCTGTGAGTATTGATTGATTGCCATGCTCCATCTAATTTCATGACTTTGCCTCATTCAGTGTCTCTACCCTTCTGATGATGGTTACATTAAAGAAACTTGCTAGCACTGGGTGCACTCTAATCTTCACCATTTACCAGAGCAGCACAGAAGTGTTTGGTCTCTTTGATCGGATATGCCTGCTTTCAAATGGAAATACCTTATTTTTTGGAGAAACATTGGCCTGCTTGCAAGTAAGGGATGCTGGGAACTTTGTTTCATTTTCTAATGAAGAACATAATGTCGAAATTAGTGAGACCCATATCACATGGCCATTTTATTGTTTAGTATCAAATGTATTCAACCAAGTACTGTGGTATTTATTTTGTGCCTCGTTTGGTTGCCATAAAATATGGTATCAAAATAACTTTAGTTATGCACAAAACTTGTAGAATTTTTTCTTTCTTGGAATTAAAGATCGTGTTATATTGATATTGACTGACATATTTACATTGATGAAGCACTTCTCGAATGCTGGATTTCCTTGCCCAATTATGCAAAGTCCTTCTGATCACTTCTTACGTGCAATAAACACGGATTTTGACAGGATCATTGCAATGTGCAAAAATTGGCAGGTACTTGAGTAATTATTGTTGTTTCAGTGATTTTTATTTCTGATGGCACCAAAAAGATGCTCTTAAAACAAAGAAACAGTGAGACTGATGGTTGCAGTTGTACTCATACTGAGGCTGTTGCTTGGAGTTGTAACACTCATATTGCTAATAATTTCGACCTGAGGTTGAACAAATTGTTGTAGAAGTGTCGACATCTGTGCACTTAAGATTGGGGCATGTTTGAAGTTGAAACTCATATTGCTTATATTTTCGACCTGAGGTTGAATGAAATGCGTTGACCTCTGCGTGCTTATTATTATCATGTCGATTTAGGACACTTTTATTTAGTACTCATTTTGACATTTGCTAGACATGGAATCATTGTCACAGGATGACCATGGAGATTTTTCGTCAGTGAACATGGACACTGCTGTTGCCATACGTACCCTAGAAGCAACCTATAAATCATCAGCTGATGCTGCTGCAGTTGAAACTATGATATTGAAACTCACTGAAAGGGTATTGTCATTATCTCCTTGTATCACACCATGTTTATTGGTTGCCTATATACTCTGCCTTCACTGTATGTAATTGTTGATTGTCATGTGACACCGAGAGAGTCTTGTATGAATCTTGTTAGTTCCTACTTTTATAGGTTGTGGATAATGAATGAATCCATCTTTTTTTTTTTTTTGTCCTTTCTTCTTCTTCCCACTTGGATTGCTGTGTCAATGCCATGACAGGCTGGATAATTTTTTCTGGATTAATACTGTGATGCTTTAGTTCTGACTTTAGGATTTAGATCAAATGGTAAAGGGGGCTGGTGTATGCTGGATTTAAGTCAAAATTTCACCAGTCATACATGTGAAAAAAGTCCTCAATTGTTTTTATGATTTTGAAACATATGACCCACAGAGGTTGACACAGAAATAATCAAGCTTATCCAGGTATCATTTGGTGAAGAGGGCAGCTCACTATAACTTTAGATGTAGAAATGCAGGCTATGCAGCCATGCAGATGTGCTTGTTCGTGTGTAGATATCCCCCATGGGCATTCGTGTGAGTGTGTCCATGTGTACATGATTGTGTCTGCATGCAAATACAAGTTTCATTGTAGTAGTGGATTTTCATTACATAATTTTTTTTTTATCCCAAGTAAATTTTTTATCTGAGAAATTCCTTCAACTCTTGTAATACCCACAATACACTTCCATCCAATCTTCTTCCCCTTCTTTTCATTGAAGCACAAGCTCCCATTTTTGCATTGAATAACAAACTGCAAAGAAAGCATTGCTTTTTTATAGCTTTCACCAAATCTCATCATATGTGATTCAACCCTGCAGGAAGGTCCACTTCTGAAAAGCAAGGGAAAAGCTGGCATTGCTACAAGGGTTGCTGTTTTGACTTGGAGATCTTTGCTAGTTATGTCAAGGGAATGGAAATACTACTGGCTTCGCCTTATTCTCTATATGCTCCTTACTCTCTGTATTGGTACAGTATTCTCAGGCTTGAGGCATTCTTTGTCTTCAGTTGTGGTGAGTTCCTTAAAATAAGGTCATTATTGCATCTGAATTTGCACCCTTGAGCATCCAAATGAAGAACATGATAACTATAAGACTTTTAGAACCTGTTCATATCTGTATTTTATATCAAGTTGTCGTAATCGAACACATGATTTGAGTAAAGACAGGTCTGGGTTGAACATGCACATCATACTGTCTGATTCATTATGGAAGTAGCTATTACTGTGACTATTCCTCTAACTAACCCCAGTGCATTGGATCCTTCCTCTTCTGGGAAAAAAAATAAAATCATCTTGATTTTCAGCAGGTGAAGGTTGCTTCTCCTATCACTTGGACTTCCTAGGACATAGTTCAGATGTGTAACTTAAAAGGATTTTCCTTGAATATTTTATTCTTTGAAATGCCTGATTGACATGGAATGCATGTTATTTCCATCTACCATTCATTTGGTCAGTGGTAAATGTTCATCTATTAGCTTGATAACAATTTCTTATTCATCGCTGCTTCTTGACCTTGTTTTTCATTGTTTTTGTCTTCATTCATGCACATGCACTATTTCCCTTGCTATGATCCATCCAGATTTCTTATGTCCACTCCCATTTTGCAGACAAGGGTTGCAGCTATATTTGTATTTGTCTCATTTACTTCACTTCTAAGCATAGCGGGTGTACCTGTGCTGTTGAAGGAAATTAAGGTATTCTGTTGCTGTTTTGTTGGGTATTAATATGTAAAATTTGTTGTTATATGGTACATACGATATAGGAAAGTAAGATTTGGCTTGAGAATAAATGGTACTCGTTTTTTAATTGATCTCATATAGAGTTCTGTGGATCAGGAAGCTGCCTTTGATATCCCGATTGAACCAAAGACAATAAATATTATTTATTAAGTTCATTGGTTATACATCATATGAACTAGGTAGAAAATAGATAAGCTAGAAAGTTTAAAACATAAACTAGGAAGTTTAAAACTCATCTACGTGTATCATAGAAAGCCCAATATGAAAATTATATTAAAATGTAATCAATCCGAGTCTTCTTTTTAATCATTATTTGATTGCCCATGGTTCATCTTTCTCATACTTGATTTGGTCGCCCGGGCTGCCTGTTTTGCAGATATTTGCATGTGAAGAATCAAATAGGCATTCAGGAGCACTTGTCTTTTTACTTGGGCAACTTATATCCAGCATACCATTCCTCTTTCTCATCTCCATTTCATCAAGTCTTGTCTTCTATTTCCTCGTAGGCTTGCAAGATGGATTTAGCTTGTTGATGTACTTTGTTTTGAATTTCTTCGTGTGCCTCTTAGTAAATGAGGGACTAATGCTGCTTATCACTTCCCTTTGGCAACATGTTTTCTGGAGTGTATTAACAATGGTGTTCATACATGTGAGTTTCATTATCAGTACTTATGTTATTATCTTTGGATTGTTTTGCTTTCGCTGAGTTAATGGATGAGAAATATGTTCATGTTACACACGTGCACTTACAACTAGTTTTGCCGTTGGTATTAAATTGTACCTCTCTCTCAGTCAGCTGGGATATTCTAGAGTAGATAGTTCTATTGTATTTGAGTACTAAAGCTAATTGCAAAAATAAAAATAAAAAATCATCACAAATGTTCTCTCAGAGCATCTTGTATGGTGTTTGATGACCTTTCTGATCTCTAAGTTGCAGTGAGTACTGATGTATATGCATATTTATATTGATTTATGAGTTGGCATTTCTTAATGTGATTGTTTATATGCATGCTATTCAGGTTGTAATGATGCTTTCTGCGGGGTATTTTAGAATTCGAAGTGCCTTGCCAGGACCAGTGTGGACATATCCAGTATCCTATATTGCTTTTCACACTTACTCTATTCAGGCAAGTTTGCTTGTAATTGCACTCTGTTGTATCCTTCATATGAGTAGCTGCGTTTCTTTATTGACATTATGATTAACACAATCAATTCAATACGAAAACCCTGACCATCAGACACATTCAAACTTTCCTTTTTCCCCATTAATTTTTATTTGTTGGAAGCAGTTGAAATAAGATCATATGCCTGAAAGGATCTTAGATGCCTTACTGGTGTTGATGTTGCAGGGGCTTTTGGAGAACGAGTACCTGAGAACTTCATTTGCTGTCGGGCAAGTAAGGACCATTTCGGGATTGCAGGCACTCCGTAGTGCATATGACATCTCTCCTGATCGTAATTCCAAATGGGAGAATTTGTTGGTGTTGTTTCTCATGGCAATTGGCTATCGCATTCTTGTGTTTGTTGTGCTGCATTTTTGTGTAGGGAAACATGTATCCATACTAAAGTGTTGCCGGTATAATCTGGATACAGACAATCCTAGATGAACGGAAATTGTACTGCCACTTCTGTGCAACTAACCTGTTTTTGTCTCCCTATTTCAGTTTTACTGTTAGAAACAAAAGAACGAATTCAGTTAAAGAAAGAAAGCATTGGTCACAATTATGTCTTCCCCCCGTAAGTTTCTCAGATCCTTCTATTTGCCAGGATAGCCTCTATTTAGCGTTTCATGCCTGGTTAAGACAGTTTATTCTTCTTTTGATTCCTTTCACCTGTTTTTATGAATGCTTATCATGGTCATCCTCGAACACCTAGTTAGGTTTTATATCATAATGAACTACTTAATCATGTCTCGATTTGTAACTAATCTCGTTTGGTTTCAAGTCAATATTTACTTGACTGTCAACTGCTCTCCTTTAACCAAACACATTCTTATCTCTAACATTTGTAGCATGAGTGATTCCATATGGCGTTGGATCTATGTAGGGCTCCGTATAGCTACGTGGAGCTCCATGTAGAAGAAATGAACCACTTCCGGACAACTATCAACCAGCATGCTTTTAACCTACCACTTGTGGTTCATCCATATATTGCAAACATCCTTATGAATCTTTTCCTCATATTTTGAAGCCATCCTTCCTTGGTATTGATTTTGAATTCAAGCATTGATCTCAAAAGAAAGTGAAAGAAAGGAGGAAAGGGAAGGTATCTTCACTGCAATCATGGCTATATATCAAGTCCTAACGCACCAGAGTTTATTGAAGTTCTATGATCCGTAGTCTATGGAGACTGCGTTAAATATTTTTAAGAAATGGCATGAAATACACAAATCACTGTTTCTAACGCAATGATTGGAAGGTATGATACTCACCATTCACTTCACAATCAGACCCCATGCGAAACCACATGCAACATTTGGGCCCATACCCTAGCAATAATGCATCATGCAAGTCACCCTGCCTGACGTTACCTCTGGCATATTATTCTCTGACGAACTCACCGTCAATTTGTTCATGTTAATTTTGCGACATGTCAATTTCTGCCACTTGCTTCCAAATGTTGCCTGAATATGTGGCCGTGGAATTTTTTCTTGAAACTGGGTGCTTGACAGACGTTCGATGGTATCTGGCCGTTCCTGCAATTTTAAATATTTATTTTTTTATTTTAAAAATATTTTGAAGAAAATTTAAATTCTGTGTTTTTATTTAAAAATATTTTTTTAAAAAAAAATACTATTTCAATATATTTTTAAATAAAAATTGATTATATTTAGTTAAAAGTACAATTAGTGATACACAGTCGTAAAATTACCAAAAAGAATATCAATTATCTTGGTTTTTTACATAAAATTTAGCAGTTATAATTAAGAAGATTTTTTTATATATATAATTTGAGTGAGATACAATTAATAAAATATAAAAATGAGATATTATTGTTATTATAAAGTATCTATATATGTAATTAGGCAATAAAAATAAGAGGGAATAATGATTATTTACTATTATACTAATACAAATCAATTTGCAAAAGCTAGAGAACCTAATTAATAATGATTATGGACAGTTTTTTGAAGTGGGGCTCGCATGCATGGCTTAAGTATCCAGCCTTAGGGTTTGATCTTAAAAGCTAATGGTTTTAGCTGCCGGTGCATACAGATCTGTCTACTGGCTTCATCTTTTCACTGATCTTGGTCCTTAGGTCCTTGACGAACCGAGCCATACTTTTCTCTGACGACCCATTGCCTGACAAAGCATTTTCTAATGTTTTCTTCATCTCCTTGATTGTGTTCCTGAATCCGTCCTCTGATTTTCCACTCATCAAACGTTTGACATTGTAAGAAACTTCCTCTTTAGTGACAAACTTTCCATCACTCAAATTAATCCCTATCTTCCAGTCATCAACCACTAATTTCCTATTGGTGAATTGATCTGTCTGCAAAGGGAGACTCAGTAGTGGAACCTGGCACCATATACTTTCTAGTACAGAGTTCCATCCACAATGTGTTAAGAACCCTCCGATCGCTGGGTGGGCCAACACTGCTCTTTGACTGCACCAAGGTATGATCATTGCACGGTCCGCAACCTCTTCCTCAAACCCACCAGGCAGGGGATCAGCGTCATCGGAGCTCACAATATCAGGCCGAAGCACCCAAACAAAACTCACTTTGCTAAGGGAAAGCCCTTTTGCAATCTCTCCGAGGTCCCTTTTTGCAACATGTGCGAAGCTACCAAATGAAACATACAAGACTGAGCCATGAGGCTTTTTGTCAAGCCACTGGGTGCAATCGGACTCGGACCACAGGCTGGTGGCCACGGAGCTCTCGGTGAAGCCATTAGGAAAAATGGGTCCAATTGCATAGCAGGGCATCTTGGCTTGTAAGGCTGACAAAGTCTCGACCTCAAGTTCTTGCACAGTGTTGCATAAAAGAAAATCTGCATTTCGAGCGTCGTTGAAGGCCTTGAAAATAAGTTGATGGATAATGGATGTTGTATCTGTCTCTTGAAGATATGATACCATGTCCTTCGGTTCTATTGCCTTAACTCCTGGTATGTAATCTATGGTGTCCTCTCGGCAATCTAGCCACAAGATTTACCAAAAATTGATCATATACCACCATGAAGTTATTTAAAATATCAACATTTTTTTAATAAACTAGATTAATGCTAATTTTACCGAAAGTATATTGCTGAATTCAGTTTTCAAGAAGCTCCAACAATTAGATTTACGATATTTACTCAATCAATTCGGGAAGAACATGAAGTAAAATTAGCATTAATCCATAATTAATGCAAAAGACAACTCAATCTACCAAGAACTTGAAACAATACTATAGCATGATTAAACATGGACATCAAGAAGTTACCTTGACAAGCAAAATGACCATTTCTCATTAGAAGATCCATATGATAATACAAGGAAAACACCAAAGCCGGTTCTGTCCAGAAGGAAACATATAGCAAACCAAATTTCTTTGCAATCTTTGATGGCCATACAAAGAATGTATCGGCAATCAAGCATCGAATACTGTCCTCAGACTTTACAATCTGACCCACCACCTCATCCACATGGGCCGATAACACATGCAATAGGGCTGCTGTGAATTGGTCATGGTTCAACGACCGGTCGAACCCAATAGGAAGTCCATCGGAGACAGTTGTATACCGAATATCAAGGCCTGATTCTCTGACCTTGGCGAAGATGTCTGGTTCACTACTGGGCTGAGCATTGGAGGTTAGGTGATGGATGGCCTGGGTGTTGATGAAGGTGATGGTGAAGCCTTGAGATGCAAGCTTGATGGCAAGGTAAACTGCTGGGATGACATGGCCTTGAAGAGGAAAGGGTATGAAGATGACATGGGGTTTCTTAAGCGTCTCTACCATAGTACTATGAGGGTTTTGTTGCAAGGAGGAAGAGTGAGGGAGGGAGAACAGAGAGATGGAGATTTTGGCGTGCCTTTATTGTCCCCTCCTTCTTCCTCTCTTCCTTTCTTTGCAAATTAAAACACAGTCTCTCCCTTTTATTTTGGCACAAATCTAATTCCGATCATTACAAATTTCAGCCACCCAATGTTCTATACTGTCAACATCATTTTCTTGATATAATTTTCTCTAAATACTTCATACACCAATTGTTCTTGTTTTAAGTTAATGTATTATTGTTTTTCAGTATTTATAGTGTAGTTCACTCTTATATATTTGAGTGTTTTACAACTTTTTCATATAGAGAATTAAAGTATGATCTATATTTTAGAGTTTATTTGTAATTTGAAAAAATTCGAATTTGTTAGTAATTTTGTGTAATTAATTTTGATTTTATAACCTAGGGGTGTTATATTGAAATAAATTATGGATTATTTGATGGGTAACAATCATATTTTATCAATTTTATCATAAAGTTGAGAATTTTAGAGTTTTTTTTTGTGGAATTGATAGTAATTAAATGATATTAATTTATATTGAATAACTTTGAATTGAATAAATGAAATATAATTAGTTAGGTTAACGATTACTTACCATTAATTGGACTTATTTATTTGATATTTTTACACATCTTTATGTTTTTTTGTGTAAAAATAATATTTGATTATTAGACTATGAATTATTTTTTTATTATCAAAGTTAAATTTTAAATTAATTTTTGAATTGATTGTTACCTTATTAATAAATGATGTTAGCATCAATCTATATAGGTTTTTTTATATAATAAATAATCATTCATGGATATATCTAGATTCACTTTAAAGATTATAGAGAGAAGATTATTCTAGAAGGGTTGAAGATTTTATTGATTTTTCAGTTTCAAATTTGAAGAATATTAATGGAGGAAAAATTATATGTTTATATATAAAGTGTATAAACAAAAAGTTTCTACAATCAGATGTTATGATGATGCATTTTTTTTAAAAAAAATCATTAAAAAATACTTGTATTGGTTTGCATATAGAGAACTCTATACTCCTTATGAGACTATGATAAAAAGGATTGTTGACTCAACATCTAATTCTAGCAACATTGATGATAATAATAGTCATTATAGGAGTATGATGATAGATGTGATGAAAATAAATCATGGTTATTTATATGAAAGTTCATATATAGATGAAGAATCTCATGTAGATGTAACTAGATTTTTTTCTTATCTTTTAAAAGATTTTGATAAGTACTATAGAATAAGTGCACAAATTATAGTAAATTATTAGTTATTACATGAGCATTTACTATAAAATCAAATTATGGTATGGGTGAAATCGATTATGATAGTATAATTGAATGAGAAAAAAATATTTTACCTGAAAGAAATATGTTAAAAGAGAATGTTTATGTTATAAAATCTGTGATGAAACCTCTTGATTTAGAATATCAAAATATTAATGTGTTTAAATTTTTACATATTATACTACAGTGAAGATGCAAATTTAATCGAGTGTAAAACTTGTTGGCATACTTGGTATAAACTTAATATATATAGAGAAATGACATTTGTGACATATAAAAAAACTAAGATACTTTCTAATCATTACTAGGTTATAAATGTTATTTATATCTTTAATGAAAGCCAAACACATGATATGACAACATTCTTATGATGCGGAGGATGAAGTGATGATATATTCTTCTTATAGTAAAGTTAGGAAGTAATTTAATAGGGTGCATTTTTAATTTTCACTGGAATCACATAACATACATCTTAGTTTATGTACAAATGGATTCAATCCATTTAGGTAATTTGATACACCATATTCATGTTGGTTGGTCATACTAATACTTTATTAATTTTCCCTGAGGTGTATATGAGATTGAAATTAATGTTTTTATCTATAGTAATATTTGATCTTTACAATTTAGGTAGGAATATAGATGTTTGTCTTCAATTGTTAATTAATTAGTTGAAACAATTACAGTTATTCGAGGATTTAAAGTATAATGTCTTAAAAAAACATAATCTTCAAATGAAATAACTTTGATTTGGACTATAAATAATTTTTCTATATATAGAATGATCTTGGGATCAAGCATACATGAAAAAAATAGAATGTTCATATTGTATACAAAACAATAAGGCCTTCACATAAATGAATAATGGTAAAAATCACCATAAGTTTTTTCCAAGTCATCATCAATAAAAAAAAAAAACAAAACAAAAGGGATGTTTTGAAAGGTAGAGTTGAAAGGGATATTACACCATCGATATTATCGAGTAAAAAATTATATGATATAGGATCGTAGTATGAGAACATTGTGTTTGAATTTTAATTTGATACGTAAAAATTCTTTTGTTTTGGTATGACTCATAATTATATAAAGTGAAGTTTTTCTTTAGAGTTTATTTATTAGAAGACTAATGTCTTTTGCTATAATTTAGATGTCATACATATTGAGAAGAATATGTTTGAAAATATTTTTACCACGATCATAGATATCAAAGAAAAAACAAAGGATATCACAAAAGCTAGAATGGATATAATTTTATTTTGTAAGTGTCAGAATATAAAATTATTTAATGATAGAGTACATATCACAAAGCTCAAAGCCATTTATACCTTAGATGAAAGGAATCATAATTAATTGTCTGTGAATGACTTACAAGTTTGTGATTTATTGATGAATATGTTTCAAACATAGCTAGATTGGTGAATATAAAAAAATGCAAATTATATGTAATGAAGTGTCATAATTGCTATCTGTTTATGTAAATAATCATTCTAATTGCATATAAAGACTTACTATCAAAAGAGATATAAGGTGTACTGATAAAATTAGTCATCTTTTTAGAGATATTTACTCGAACAAGTTGTGTTCACAATACCTAGAACAACTTGAAAGGAAAATCATTGAGATAATTTGTATACTTGATGTGATTTTCCCTTCCTTATTCTTCAATCCAACAAAGTATTTACATATACATTTAGTCTATGAAGTAAAATTTAAAAGGCTTGTATAATACATATGGATGTATTATTTCAAGATGTTAGGATATATACCATTTTGTTTAAAGTAAATTATCAAAAATTTTATTGAAGAATCATAGATAATTGTTATTTATTTTGGTACATGCAGATAGAAATTTCATCGGTAAACGATCAACTTCTTTATCAAAGAATCAATGAGAGTTATTAACTTTTCAATCCACGTTGATAGAATTTTCTGGTAAATAATCACCATTTTTCTTAGAGAATTACAAAGAGTTGTTGACTATTTCAATATACACCCCTATTGAATTACCTACAAAATATGTTATTATTGATTATATCGGTGAACCCATTAATAAGATAGATATATTGTTAACAAAATATGTTGTTATTGATTATATCAGTGAACCCATTGATAAGATAGATATATATTGTTAATGGATGTATTCGTCAAAAATCCATTGATTATATTTACCAATGAATTTGGCGATATACATCTATCGACCCCTTTTTTAAGAACCAACGACTATATGGAGTTACTATATCCATTGATATAAACATCAATGATTACATGTTTTCTAGTAACATGTTTCTATTGGTGACTTTATACCAACAACAAAATTAGTGTGTTTACACTAATGTAATATTATGTTGGTGTTTTGCTATTTTCTAATTGTATTTGACTTTGATGTTTAGATCCTTAATGTTATTTAATAACTGATTGAGACTTTGAAATAATTTTTTGTTTTTCTTTTTGCAATAAATTTATGAAAAAACACTAAAAATGCCTTTAATATATAAATTATTATAGATAGTTTAACTCATGAAAAAATGATGTTAAAGCAACAAAAAATCATAAATTATTTTCTATTTTATTAAAAAAAATTCAACTTGTCACCAAAAAATCAAATCACAGTTTGGTTTGAATTTAATTTTTATTTTTGGAGGTTCAGTTAATTATAAAAAATACATTAAATCTATCAAAATCAAAACTAAATAACCGAATACTCACCTCTCCTGGATATAGAGAAAGATTATTTTCCATTGGGATTGGTATAGAGGAAATTATATTCCCAAGCATAAATTCTGTATCGAGATGGGAACATGATCCTCTTACTCAATCAACCTTCATAACAAAATACATTAATTCATAATAAATTTACTTATTCCACTGCATATAACTACATGTATGTCAAGACTTAGTTAGATCCTTTTTTTTTTCCCATCATTTTCACTTCTCAGCCCAGTATAATATAAATCATAAATTATACTTTGAATATTCACTTAATAATTCTTTAATATAATATTAAAGTTTTAATAACTAAATAATCATAATTTTTATTTTATTTTTTTCTACTCTATAGGTTTTTGTTATTATCTTATGATTACATGAAAAACAAATTTTAAGAAGTTTTAGTCAATTATTTTTATATTTTTAACGTGTTCACGACATTATCATAAAAATATTATTTATTGTTATTGAAATTTGCATTTATGATTTGCTAATTGTTTTTCTTCAAAAAATTATTTTGATGAAAAAATTTCCAAAAAATGAAGCAAATTGATAGGATATAGAGGTTTTTATCCATATTTTGGATCTTCCACAGTGTTTTGGATTTTTATTTTAATCACCTTTGGTTTTTATTAAATGAACTACATTCATAAAATTAAAAAAAAATTAGATCAATAAGAAGAATAATGGTGAAAATTAGATCAAGCGATTTCACTGTTTACCATAAGAAACCCTAGTTTTTTTATTTTTTAGAGCTGGAGGTAATTCTTGGTGTACTATTTCTACAATTGTGGGAAAGTTTGGATTTTTCTATGGTCACAATGAGATTATTTATTGATTAGAAAACTTTTTAGCGGGCAATGGGCTGGGACAGCGTCCCCTGCTCCCAGGGGCTGGTGCTTTTTAAGGACAAGTCAGGGTCTGCGTTTCGAGGAACTATATAATAAGATGCTGGATGACCGGGTGCTTTCCAAGCTCCAGGAGAGATCCAACTCTTCTGTTTCTTGGGAGAATACGAGCTTGAGTTTGGTATCATGATTTGTAATCTGGCTGTTCCCTGTCTTTCTTTAGGGCTTTTCCTGCTTTGTTGCCGAGTGTTTCATCATGGAGCTGCTGCAGAGCGATAAGAAACACTTTCAAGATTGAGATTTAAGTGCCTTAAGAAACAAGGTTCCATATAACAAGCAATTCCTCAAGTACATACACATATAACCAAGGCACGGACAAGGGGATCAGGATCTCATTGGCATCCCCTCTAACCTATATAAGTATCTTCTTGGTAAACAACCAAGTCTACTAGCGCGCCAATCGTAATCAAGGAAAACAAATATACTCCCTGGTAATGAGCACAAAGGATAAGATGATCATTGGCTCAAAACAATAACCAAGCCGTGCACCTCACCAGTCCTCTACAAGCCTACATCACGATTCTGCCTGGGATGTGTCGTCATCCAGAAAACCCAACATTGCGAATATGCAGCTGTTGGGACAGACAATGTGATACAAGCTTTAATCAGACAAACCGGCCTTCATCTTGAGGTGCTTCTTGAAGTCCATAATGTCACCCTCCCACCGGGTAACAGCTTGATTTTCGCATACCCAAATCTCCTCTGCTACCTGATTTATGAGCCTGAAATCATGGCTAACAAGAACAAGACCCCCATCCCACTCATTCAATGCCTCAGCCAGAGAGTCAATCGTCTCAATATCCAAATGGTTTGTTGGCTCATCCAGCAGTAGCAAGTGGGGCTGCCTATACGCCAGCCAAGCAAATATCACCCTGCTCCTCTGCCCATCTGACAAGTTCTTCATGGGCATCACCTGGGCCTTGCCTGTCAACCCAAACTTCCCAATAGCTGCCCTCATTCTTTCCTCCTCATTCCCTGGATACTCTTTAATCATATACTGGAGGGCAGACATTTCCAAGTCAAGCTTCTCAGCCAAGTGCTGGTGAAATTGTGCAATCCTCAAGTGATTGTGCCGCCGAACCATACCATCTAAAGGAACCAAATCACCGGTCATAAGCTTCAGTAGGGTACTCTTCCCAGCACCATTTGGCCCAACCAGCGCAATCCTAGAGTCCAGATCAACACCGAAGTCAATACTCTTATAGATGAGATTATCAGGTGTGTAGCCAAAGGTTACTTCCACAAACTGAAGCACTGGTGGTGGGAGCTTTCCAACATTGACAAAGCGAAAGACCAGAATCTTGTCTCTTGCAACCTTTTCTGTAAGTCCACCCCGCTCCATTTTTGCAAGAGTTTTCTCCTTGCTCTGTGCCTGGCGAGCTAATTTTGCTGACCCATGCCCAAATCGGGCGATATACTCCTTCATGGAAGCAATTTGATCCTGCTCCCACTTGTATTGTTTCATCTGATTTTCTTCCAGTTCAGAACGGGTCTGAACATACTGATCAAAGTTACCAGTGTAGATTTTCAATTTCTTGTTTTGCATATGGATAATGTTTGTGCAGACACCATTCAAGAAATCCTGGGAATGTGAGATCACAACTAGAATTCGGTCAAACTTCTTCAAAGTTTCCTCCAACCAGACACAGGCTTCTAGATCTGTCACGACAAAAGAACATAATCATTAACATCAAACCAACACTCCTCCCAAGTCATTCTTTTCTCCAATCTATGACAGAACTTTAAAGAGTTAAAAACACTCATATACCAACCAACAAGAAAAAAAGACTTCAATAGATAATAATACCATCCAATAGTTATAGAGCCATAATTTTCAATATTTGATTTGGTAATAATACAAAAACTCAAAATAGTGTAGTGGTTGCTACAAGCTAATAAACAAAGTCCCCATGCTAACAAGCATCTGCAGATGAGAACTCGAAAAAGGCTTTTTATTATCTAAGAACGGGGGAATTTTCTTCTTTTTTTAGTCAAGGCAAATAAATTACTTGAGTTTGGCCCTTGTACTCCATTTTTTAATCACAACAAAAGTCAAACTTAGAAGATCTCTAATAACCTGCATGGAACAAATTCAAGTGAATTGTTTAATTCAAATCAACTGGTAGAATTGAATTAAGATAAACATTCAAATATTTGTTGAAAATAAATTGTTGTTCAATTTGGTGTTCAAATTACCTTCTTTTTTCACTTTAAAGCTGGAAGCAAAGGGATAAAACTTGCAAAACAAAACACTAGTTTTCATGAATACATGACCACTGCATCCATCCAGCAGTAATCCACCCTTTTCGGCACAGTTATAAGACCCGGCCCGCCTGCAGATCAATCCACTGACCTAGAGCCTAGCCCATGTCGAGTTTTATTCCAAACTAGTCTTCTTCTTTACTGGAACAACATTGTTTCAGGGTTTTTGCTGTTTTTTTTTTTAATGAAAAAACATAGCTTGAGTTGACTGGCCAATATGCGAGTCAACCTGCCCAACCCGATACTAGGCCTTGAGTGGGTTGTCTCCCGGGTTGGGTCTTATAACTATGGTTTTATGTGGAATCTTAAAAGGTGTTAACATGTAGAATTAAAGTTCTTAACAAATCCACCATTCCAAACACATTCTATTTCACATAAAATTGCAGTTAGCATGTAAGGAGAAGTGTTAGAGATTAAGTAAAAATACAAACAAACTAATATATGATTAAAAATGTGTCAGCCGTTATAAAGCTTATGTTTTGGATGGGGTCCCAACTCAACTAATAAATTTAATAGAATCAAATTGAAATAAAAAACACACCTAAATTTCCCAAAAAGCAGTGATTAGCTCTCATTATGCTAGATATATATGTCAAACAATGGGTGATCTTGATGATCCATCACTAATTTAATACTATGTTTTGAAAGGGAAAAAAAATGAAGAGCTTATGAAGATGTGAAGTTTATGCTTAAAAGTTCATAGAAGCGTCATTGAGAGACTCTTGAAAACCTTCCACAAGTCAGCATGAATTGAGGAATTTTTTCTTCTTTTTCCCCCCTTAAATTTGATGTGTTTTTTTGGCTTCTTATGATATAATGTGTCGAGGACTTCAAGAGTACCCATCCAATCTCATATTCAACAAAACAAGCCCTAGCAGTCTTTTCTTATCTACAGTTTTGCTTCTTCTTCTTTTTCTTCTTCTTTTTTCCATCAACACATGGGAATGTTAGAAAACATTATGTGCAATAAGAGTGCAAGTACAACTTACCAAGATGATTGGTAGGCTCATCAAGCAAGAGGATAGTTGGGTTCATGAACAAAGCCCGAGCTAATGCAATTCTCATTCTCCAGCCACCAGAAAAATCTCGAGTTTTCTTTGCTTGCATTTTCTTGTTAAACCCAAGACCATACAAAATTTCAGCAGCACGTTTCTCAGCAGTTGATGCATCCATGGCCTCCAAACGCTCATAAATACGATCAAGAGCTTCTCCACCTCCATCATCCTATCTTATATCCAAACCAAAAATAAATAATCAATTATAGATGGAAGTCACGAAAACATCCATCACGCACAAGCTCTTGAAAAAAAAAAAAAACAATTTAGTCACAAGGATATACCTTTGCTGCCAAGACTTCGGCTTCCTTCTCCAATTTCAACCTCTCCTCATCACAGCTTATCACAGCCTCAAGTGAAGACATGTCAGAGGCTTCGATCTCCCTCGTGAGGTGATAGATGTCCATGTGGTCTGGAATTGGAAGTTCCCGACACCCTATGGCAGCTAGGAGGGTTGATTTCCCACATCCATTTAAACCAAGCAATCCGTATCGTCTGAAGTGTGAAACAACGAAAAGAAGAAAAAAAGAACAGAATGAATTTCATTTTCACAAAGAAGTACTATAATACCTGAATCAAATAGGTATGAGTATAAAACCTGCCATAGTTAAGCTCTAGCTCAGAATCTACAATGAGATCATGTCCATGAAAAGTAACTGACAACGACTCGATCTGCAAGGAACAGCTAAGTTGGTTAATTACTAATATCATTCCCATTGTACCAAGATCCCACTTTACAAAATAAGCAAAGAAAAGAAAACCCTTATCACTTGATATTACCTCTTCCAAAAAATCCCAGAAGGATGAGCTGAACAATTGCTTATATTCATTCCGAAATGAAAATTTTTAGTCTATACATTGTATGTTCACAGTTATCAGAATGCCCTGATGACAGGCCCAGCCGCTCGCCTAGGCACTTGTCTAGTAGTGGGTGCACCAAGCTAGCAACAATAAGCTAGTAGCGAGACTACTTTGTAACTTTTTATATGATGTGTGAAAGACTAGAAATCACATAATCTAAGTTGCAAGTGCGGTCCTAGATTATGTGAATTATTTCTAACTAAGCAAAAAATAGCCTAGATGAAAATGATTATCATCAAATTTCGACAGCATGTGATTAAAAACTCTTAGCATCTAAAATCTAATGGAAATCAAATTAATTAATTAATAATTAATTCAAAAATAAGAAAAAAATTCTATATTATTTGAAAACAAAATAAAGAAATATCGAGAAACTTACTCGAATATCTCTGGAAAGAGGATGGGAACAGAGGACGCCCGTACAAGTCCGATCGGATATCTGAAGGGCTCCAACTCCATTCGACAACTTATCAACACCTTCATTCTGCGAATCAGACGCCGCCGTCGCCGCTACCGTTTTCGAGGAGGAGGATGCTGCTTTGCCACCTCGCTTGGCCGCCGCGGCCGCCTTTTTTTGAGCAGCCTTCTTCTTGCTGGCTTCCGAAACCATCTTTATATTAAACAATTAGACAGATCGGAGGAGGGGAAATGGAGGTATCTAGGGTTTGATGCAGCTTGACTGATGGTTGTACAGGTGGTGTGATAAAACCCGTAAAGGAGGGTTACGCTAAGAGAGGGATTTGAGAAATGTCGAGGATCAAGTATTTATAAGCCATTGGAGTGACACGTGTACGGATACAGTTAGCCAAACGGTGTGTGGTTTTTTTAATAAAATTATTCTCAAATTTTTAAATAAATAGCGCTGTCCCCTGTCCGCATATGTTGACTCAAGGCCTCGGCTTATTACATCTTAAGAGATAATTATGAAAATACTGTAATAGTTTTTGGGGTTATAATTTAATAAAAAATATATTTTTATTAAGATTAATTTAATATTTATATAAATTTTGATTAAAATTATAAAAACTAATTTAATGTATTTATTTATTAATATTTTTAAAATTAATTTAATATATTTGATTATTGATTTAAATATTATATTGAGGTTATATATGTGTGTGTGTGTGAGAGAGAGATATATATTTTAATTTAAATATTATAGATTTAACTATTGTTATTACATTATAAAATAAATAATACTTTATATAAAATATTTTTTATTATTTTATTAAACTATCGACAATTTCATCATGTATAAAATATATTTATTAAGAATTATAGTTTTCTTGATTTCTTAAGTATACAACAACATCATGTGAAATATAATCAAGATCAAAATTGGGATTAAGATCTAATTTTACAAATGCTATGTTATCAAGCGATCTCCGTCTAATTTATGTAGTGTCATTGAATAATATTAATCATTAGTTTTTTTAAATAAAACACAATTAAAAAATAATTTTTTTATTTTAGTGGATTAGATTCAATTCAATATATTTTAAGCTTTAAACCAGACACGATCCGACTAAAATAGTGGAGCATGCCTCCAATATTCAGTGAACTTCATCCGTGCAAAGAAGCAATAAGAAGCTGTTTTGTTTCCCATGCATTTTGGATAGTTATTTTCTTGAAGACAAAGTAGTAATGAATTTTTGGATAAAAAATTAATTCATTAAACTAAACTTTGAATCTAAGCTATTGTTCATGTAAATACATATATTTTGAATTTTTTGTTTTGGGAGGTAGATAATTTTTTGATATTTTTATTCAACCTAAAAATATAATCATTTTGAAAATAAAATTCTATCAAAATAATTTTTTTTATTAACGTGTTGTTTGTTTATTTTATTATAATCATGGACGAGGAAAGTTATGTTAATGTAGTTAGTATTATTCTTGTAAAAATATTAAATATGCTTAATACAAAGCATATATATATATAAATTGTAGTTAGTGAATGCTTGTGGAAAAGTAAAGGTAAATAAAACATATAAGGTGTTGGTCTCCTTTTTAATTGAAAGGTATAATAATGAGGTGTTTTGCAATGTTGTTCTCATGCATCCGAGTTGTATACTATTAGGCAAATCATTATAGTTTGATTGAAAGATTGTTTATAATGGGTTTAAGAATAGTTTTTTTTTTTTTTGAAAAAACTAATAAATAAAAATCAATTGATATTAAAAAAAGAGACTAAAGACGAGAGTGAAAAGGAAAAAATGATTGAGATGAGAGAAAAAAGAAAGGGGCATATGAGAAGAAATAAAAAAAGGTTGTTGAGAGAAAAACAAAGATGTTTGTGAGTTTTTTATGGGAAAAAAAACAATGTTAAGAGTGTTTTTTATACTAATCATCCTATACTTGTACTTTTGTACAAAGAGGCATTCTTTAATACTATCTTGGTCAATCTCTTCCTAGTGTCATTTTTTTTTATTATTATATGAATATAAAGATGAGTCCATAATAATGTTTTTAGTGGTTTTCCACTAATCAATGAAATAAAATCTCAAATTAACCTCGTATATGGAGTTACAATTCCCAATTAACTAACTTATAAAACTAATTTAAAAGAGATAAATGAACTTCAAATATAAGTTGAAGAGCTGATGGTTAAAGGGTACTTCAAAGAGAGCATAAATCCATATATGGTACCGATGCTTTTCATGCTAAAAAATGATAGGTCTTGGAGCATGTGTATGGATTGATAAGTTGTTAATAACATTATGGTAGAGTATTGACATCTAATTTCTAGGCTAGATGATATACTAGATGGATTACATAGTTCATGTATTTTATGAAAATTAATGTAAGAAGTAATTATCATTAAATTAAAATGAAAAAAGGTTATGAATGAAAAATTACTTTTAAGATTAAACATTAGCTATATGAATGGTTAGTTATGTCATTTGATTTACTAATACATTAAGCATATGGCGAGATTGAAGAAACAAATATTACATGCATTTTATAAAATGGGGTTATAGTAGTTTATTTTGATGATATCTTAATTCATAACAAAAACATTTGATGTTTTGAGAAATAAAAAATTGTATGCTAACTTAAAAGCATATATTTTTACATGGAATTGTTTTTACTTATATTGTTGGTACAAAATGCATAGAAATAGTAAAGAAACTTCATGAGAGTGTTTGACAACAAATGAAAAAGAAGAATGAATAATATGTATTAAGCCAACAAAAATAGTAAATCTGTTATTTTTAAATCTAGTAATTGAGTTTAAGTGCATATAGGAAAGAAAATATTTCTAGCCCATAGACAATCTAAGTTGTAGGTTAGAAGATATCATTATTCTAAGTTCATTAACAGATTAACAACAATGCATTCAAGTTGGAATTTTCAGGTGAGTATAATATTAATGTTACATTTAATATTTCTAATCTTTTTTCTTTTGATGTAGGTCAATATTTGAAATTGAATTCTTTTTAAAAGAAAAGGAATGATGAGAATCAATAAACAATACCACATAATTCATTGCATGTATCGATTAAACAAATTATAAGGGCAAACCTAAGAGGATAAAAAAGACCTTCAATGGGTTCATTCATGACATTTGAGTTAAGTAAGTTTCAAGAATTTTTTCTAAAATGGTGTTTAAGCACAAGGTTGTTTTCAAAGAAAGATTAAGTTTTGATTAAGGTAATATAAGCAAGAAATGAGGTTGCTTAAAATGTATAAAAGCTTAATTAAATAATTTTATATTAATAGTCAAGCCTTTCAATTTGACCGTTGGATCATGCTAAAAGTTTGTTAAAAAATTTTAATAACCTTGTTTTCCATATGTTTGAATTTTCATAGCAATCGGATATTGAGAAGATATTTTGATAAGATTTAAAAGTTACTATTTAAAAATACATGGATTAAACTTTTATTTATACATGACTTTAGTTTTGTGTTTTATTCTATTCATACTTTTAATTTAGTTAGTTATTTGGATTTAATTATCAATCTATAGTTAATTATGGTTTATTTTTGTTTAACTCAAACATATAAAATACCTTTTATTTTTTGGATGTGAAAAGATATTGGATTTTGAATTAAAAATTATGTGAACACTTTTGCTTTTAATTTTTCATTGAATTTTTTTCAAAACTAGTTAAAGAGATCATCCATGTGGTGTTCTAAACATATACTTCTAGCTCTTAATTCAAATAATCAACAAGTTAAGGTTTTTTAGTTTGGTTTCAGATTTATTAGGTAAGTATATAAATCTTTTATTATGGTTTTTAGAGTTTTGTCCTCGAAGTTCACATCATTAGATTAATCTAATATGCTATCATCTTAATATTAAAAAAAATATCATCTTAAATTTATAATAAAAGTTAAACCATGTTTTTTAATAGTTATTTGAGTTGTATTTAGATTCGTTAAGTCTAAGATGTCATGTTGGAACAAGTTTCACATAGATTAATTTTAAATTTAAGTTATGAAAGGAGTTAGGTTGGGAGATCTCGAGGTTAGTATGTTGAGTTGAATAAATACTATATAGTTTCATGTTGTCTAAATATTTTTTATATTAAAAATAAATTTAATTCAACCTATAACATAACAGAAGTCATAAATTAGCAAACTCTAAACAATTATTGTCTAAATCAATTAATCAGCTCAAAATAAATGAGATAGATAAACCCAATAGAAAAACATAAAAAGAGTGAAATTTATTAAATGTTTTTAATCTACTCTATATAAACTAGCTTGTTTCAAAACTTTTATATATAATATTTGTTTTTGTGAAAAATATTTTAAACATAAAGGCTACTGCATTCATTTTTTTTAGGGTGAATTTGTTTTTGTGAAAAATATTTTACATATATAATATTTGGTAAATATTAATGTAAAATAATAATAATAATAAAATGATGATAATGATATTTTATAATGATTAATAAACAAAGTTTATGGTAGTTGTGATAATAAAAGATGAGAGTTAATTTGGCAGTGAAATAGTAATAATAATGAAGGTGTTGTTGAAGTAATTAAGAAGTAGAAATCATAGTTTGAAAATCTTACTAGAGGGTTAACCTTGAAATTATTTAGGGTTAAGGGTTTACTTTAAAATAAAAAAAGTAATGGTTTTTTAAAATTAGATTTTACCCGAGTTAATTAATTTATAAATTAACTTTTAATTTTTAATTGAGTAAAGTTAGGTCAATTTATTTTTTTATTTTTTTAAATCTAAACTAGTTAGGCCTCAAGTTGACCTGCTAAATTAGTTTAATTTTTAAAATTATAGTGGAAATCATGTGGTGGTAGGATGATAATAATAAAATCAATAATGAAGAATATAATGGTAAAGATAATAATTGAATTGATAATGATAGAGTTTAATTGATAATAATGGAGGGATAGATGTTTAAAGTTGTTGGATGATATAATAATTGAATTAAAATTTATAAAATATTTTATAGAATTTCATAAGTTATAAATATATTTTTAATAAATAAATTAAGTTTATAAATTGATAGTAAGACATTTAATATTAATAGGTTTTTCTATAAAATATTATACTAAAAATAAATATATATAAAAAATAAGAAGTACCTTCATGTAAAACAAATATCTCCTCCAAAAATAGATACAAAGAAAAGAGCATCCAAAAAACTGAACTTGTAGTCTTTGAACACATCCGAGAATTCTCTAATCTAACGGCTGTCACTTCACTCTAAAAAGGCGACCATGTGTTGCTCACAATAACAACTTCAGTTGCTATCTTCGATTAATATCACTACCATCCTCCGTCCATTCTTTCAACTGCAGCTAACAGAGAAAGTTTAAACACGTTATCTGCCACTAACTGCGTCGCTTAAATCAACCTCACCCAGATCCCTCTTAGAAACATAAGTGTTGCATGCACATGAAGTTTAAAATGCTACTATATTTCTTTTTGTTTTGAGCAAACCCTTTCTCATGTCCATTCTAATAGTAGTTAAAAAAATAATATAATTTTTGTTTATATATTTTCAAATCAAACAAAATAATTTATTTATAAATGATCAAACTTATTGAATTCTTCTAGTTTAAAAAATATTTAAACATATTTTAAATATTAAATTTTTTTATAAATAATTATGTAATTATTAAACTAGGCTTGGTTATTAGTTCAGGATAATATTTGTTTAAATCAAAAATTGAGTTGGTGAATCTATATTTATTTAAAATGATAATCAAAATTTAATTAGAACTAGATTATAAATTAATCCAAGTTTTTTAATTAAATTATATGTAATTAATTTTTTTTTATTGTAAAATATATATGTGTTTTTGAGAGTATGATAGTAGTTATTTTTTGAAGTGTTTTTTATCCAGAAAATTATATCAATAATATTTTTTTATTTTTAAAATTAAATTATTAAAATAATTTAAAAATATTAAAAATATATTAAATTAAAATAAAAAAATTTAAATTATTTTAAAAACATTTTTCAAACACACCCAAACAGCATACGGGTTTTAATAACAATGAATAAGTCACACGTTTATGAAGAAAACTAGTTTTAGAAAAACGCTAAGACCCCAAAAACAGCCGAACTTGAAAGCCTATCCAACTGAAGCGGATCAGGCCCAAAGAAGAGAACCCACTGCTCTGCTATGTCTTCCTCTCCCTTCCCACTCTCCTCTGCAAGTGCAACCTTAAATAAAGCAGAAGACACGGTCTGTCCTGTTTCCAACCGTATTTACAATTAGAGTTTCAGGATAAGAGAGATTCTGGGTATTGGGCTTAGTTCTAAACGGTGAAGCACCTATCCATTGGTGGGCAGACGGCTGGCTGACAACTTGAGGTATGCTAATAATCTGCCCATGTTCTTAGATGTATTAATAAAAAAAATCTTGACTTGTTAATTTTGATGTTAAAAACTGCTACTTTCCTTGTTTTTTATTAAAGCAGTGTTAGTTACATTTTGATTTTTTTTTTGTTCAAATATAGCATATGAATGTTCCGTTGAGCCCGCCAGTTAGAAATATTATAGTAGTTAAAGAGTTTTGTTATAATTTGGATACAAAAATTCATGGGGTTCTTGCAAGTGCAGGCCCAGTTTTGTTCCACTTAGAAATGGCATTGATAATTGGTTAAATGATGCTTAATTTGACATCGGTTCAAGGTGTTGCTTTTCATTGCTCTTAGTTTGCTTTGCTGCTCTCTAAAATAATTACTTTTATTTTATTTTTTTACCTATTTTGACGGATATTTTCTTTAGTTTTCATCTGGAATTAAGGTAGCTATTCCCAAAATAAGATTTTCTAATTAGATCCCGAGTTAGAGATCAGTTCATGCGCCTCTTATGGAATATGTTGTTTTTTCTATGATGCCTCACTGTCTCCATTCTTGAGGGGGGGGGGGATGTTGAAGGTTGATTTGAGATAACTTGGTCCGTATGGAGGGAAAGTTGATACGGGTTATGTTCTTTTCTAGCCTATCTGAACATAGGACTTCATTTGTTAGTTTTAGTTTTGGACATCAATTTTGTCAGGTGATTATTATCAGAAGACTCAATTTTGTTAGTATGTAAAGCATTTCTTCCATTGCTTCACAAGACTCCTCTCAATCTCCCATATTCCTTGAGAAGCTTATGTGATACATAGCATATCAGGATCCATGACAGTTCTCAGGTTCTCAAAGATACTTAGATATCCTATATCAATGTCTGTCAAGAAGCCTTGCAAATTTCTGATTACTCCTTCCCTCATTCTGATAACTTGGAGGAATTGATTCAATTGGAAAATACACTTTGTTGCTCCTTGTTTCTGGCTTCCAGTGATATTGTTTGTTTCTCCTGCCTCTGCATTATAATTTCTCATTTTTTTTATTTGACAACAAATTCTGAATCTAAATACGCTGTTGCCACTGTGAAAAGTCTAGATGTACAGAGTTGGAAAACTTGTCAAATTATCTAATTAATCTGAGTTTCAAGCTTCATGTCTTTCCGTCTTATGTAGCCAAGCTATATCTCATACAGTTGTAATTTATTACCAGGACCAAGTATTTTTGGTACATGCACGCTTTGTTTGCTTGTTGTAATTGCATTCAATGACTATTTGCCTCTGGAATGGATATTTTCTTTGAAGTCTGACTTCAATCCTGTCCTGATCGTGAAGGTCAACAGTTGAATAGTGCGTAAACAGGAAAAAAAAGTGACATTGCATGAATTTTACACAAGTTATATTACCTACTTGCATCATTCATGCCATCTACATGTCTTGTTTGTCGCAACTCAATAATACTGAGTGTTTGACCATTAAGGAGCTTCATAATTTAGAACTACATATTGCAGAAGATGCATTGAAGTTTCTCTTGTGCTTAATGCATGCTTAATGTATAAAGGGAAGCCTGCTGCTACAATACTCAATGCACTATATAGCTGTGGATAACAATCATAGAAATCCACTAGAAGCCACCTTAGTTCTTTATCTTCTGTTTATTGGCATGGTCTATAGGCTGCCACTTGTAGTTAGCATTTTGGTGCTTGAGCGTTTCTTTGTCTGGCATTTAATGTTTTCTTTTTGTTTGGATTTCTTAGAAATGTCTGTTGCCTTTCCAGTAGGAGCATAAAACAGATTTTTTATAATTACCACAATTAAATTAGCAATTATATAACTCTGCTATTGGTATGTTATTTACTCTTATCTGGCCGAGAAAGTCGAGCTCTAAAACTGGAAAGTGAATTTGTAAGATAGTAGGAATACAAATTTCTGCTTGTTGGCGGGGCTGAAGAAATAGACAAAGTTCTGCAAAAACAATACCCATATAGAAGAGGTATTAAACGGCTCAAGTTAAAATTGTGTTCCTCTACCTCCCTCCAAATCAAGTTTGAGATCTAAGAAAATGTTGTAAGTTTTTTCCAGGGGCTGAAATAAGAATACTAGTGGTAGTGTAGCTTAGTAAGGCTAATGCTTAGCTTCTGTGATGATATGGGCTGTGTTTGGTCGTCTCTATGTCAATTGACAATTAATTTTCCAAAGCTTATTAAGTCTTTTTGCTGTTAACCAAAATGTCAGGATAGTCAAAGAATGACGCTCGTGAAGAGATATGTCCTTAGGCTGTTTATATCATTGAAATACATCACAGCAAATGTTGTAGACAGAAACAATGGGAGAATTGTTGCAACAGCATCAACGGTTGAACATTCCATCAAGAACACCCTTGAGTGTGGTCGATCTTGCAACGCAAAATCAGCTACAGTTGTTGGAGAGGTGTTGGCAATGCGACTCAAGGTGGAGGGTCTAGAACAGGGACAAGGAAGAGGGATTCATGTTGATATGGAGAAAGAGGTTGAGAAAAAAGGCTACAAGAACCGCACCAAGATTTGGGCCGTTGTTAATGCCCTAAAAAACAATGGAGTAAAAATAATTCTTGATGAGGATAATGTGAACACATCCCGTCCGGATTTCCGATGAATAACCTTTCCAATTTCTAGTGTTCTGTTTTGTATTGTTGAGCGTGGAAGATAGTTTGCATGCATTTTACAAGGGAAACAACAGAAATGGCTGCTGAGAAATACATGACAATAATGCTTATAAATTCAAATAAATGTGTTGATCTTTAGCCATAAGGGCAAACATGGATGTTCTGAAAATGAGGCTCAACTAATGGAGGGATGCTAATTGGGCAACAAATATTTCGAAAGGTTTTTCTCCATGTTTTCTAGCCCCCCTTCATCTGGCGTCCATGGAGCTACAAGATGGTCGCCTTCCAACTACAAAGTCATTGATAGAATCTATGCCCAAAATACAGGATATATTGGGACTTGAAGTATCCACACTCATACTCTTTTATTTTTTTAGTTAAGTTAGCTAGAAAGTCATTTAAGCCTGCTCTCGAGCAAATGCCATCACATTCATGCTCTTTGAATGCGTTCGCCAATCCTTATATCACCATAATCTTGTAAAGATTTTGAAGGTCACAGCTTCATCTTGCTTATTTCTTAAAACGTACAATAGAATAAATAAGAACAGGGCAAAAGAGGTTTATTATGGAGCCAAAATGAAATTAAATAAGTAGTGGAATTACATGGAATTAATAATGTTTCATTGCCATGCATACCCTATCAAGTTATCGTCAACAACACTTGTGTAGAGGGGGGGGTTCGCCTTTCATAATTATGTCTGCTAGCTATCCACATTGAAGGAGGAATTCTTGCCCTAGGGTCTCTGTCAACTAAATATCACCTTAGGACTTTTTCTATAAAGCGATTATCAACTTTGAAAATTTACCTTTCAATAAAGACCCGTAATTCATTGTTTCGCTTTTCCTCTAATCACAGCACTAACACCTCCTATGAAGGGCTGAATAAAAAATAAAATTAAAAAGATTTTTTTATTATACATTATTATTTATTATTGTGCTTGAGATTTAGCAGATCCCTAACCTCATCCAACTCTTTTATTCAGTCCCGTATTCACAATAATGACTTTTTAAAAAACTTTAATAAATATTAATTTATTTAACTTTATTTTGTCATTTGATCATGAAATCTAAATATTCCCAGATGAATTGTCACGTTCTGGGGATGTTTGATTATTTTTTTTTAAGTATTTTGAGGATTCTTGAAATTATAATGTATAATTCTAACATGGTAAACTTGCCTAAGTTAGAAAGTTCAAACGAAATAATTAGGATTTTGCCTCTAAGTTGGAAATTAAGCCCAAGAAAATCCCATACAGCAATATCGACTCAAGAATCCAAGTTGTTTCATCTCCGTGCAAAAATTATGATTTCAGACAGTCTTCATTCAACATTTTAACGTACCATGAAGTCTGTGCCTTGTTTCTAACAATCATTACAAATAATAATAATAAAAAAAAAAACAAGAAGAAGAAAAGAAAAGAAGCATGCATGGCATTATGGGTCTCACTCACACAACTAGTGTCATTATAACAATCACAATAATTGTGTTTTGTATACATGTACCCCTGTAATATTCAGATAACTTTGTTTTATATATATATATATATATTCCTTGAAAAATATTGTTTTTTAATGATTTTTGATAATTTTAATATATTAAAAATAAAAAATAGTTATATATTTTTAAACAAATTTTTTTTAAATCATACTCGGTACCACAATATCAAATAACATATTACATAATTCATGAATCTTATATTCTTTGTAAGTTATAAATAAAATTATTTTTCAAAATTTAATACAAAGAATTTAATGGTACAATTAAATATTTAACTAGTTATAAAAGATAAATCCATGTAATAAATTAATAAGAGATTTAATTGATCTTGACTTGAACCCCTTTAGATAGAAAAAGTCATGCTAACAAAGTCAATTTTGTCTTTAATTTGTTAATATTTTGTAGAATTGTTTATACCAAAACTATGTTATTTTAATTTTAAAAAATAAAATTAAAATCAATATAGATTAACTCTTTATGCTCATAACTCAGATCTTGTAACATAGATGCAATAAATCTGGTTTTACAGCTACATGTATCACAAAGTCTAAAGCACTCTTTGGATGTAAAGGAGAGAAGGACTTCTCCATCAAAACAAACCTTTTCCTTTTTTATTTTTTTTTCTTTTTAACCCTCTTTATTATCCACTTTATATATATATATACATAACATAACCTGCGTGGACGCTCACATGGAATGGAACTCATGCAATCATCACGGTTAAAGGAAAAGGATTTAAAAGAACTCCTTGATCGCAAGGGTACTGGAATCTACTTTTGTAATTTCCTCCAGTATAATATAATATATATATAATTCAAATATACAAAAGCATACTTTAATTCCATAGTGCGTAAATGCAAATCATTCTCTGACTGAAATGAATAACTTTCAAATTGTAAATCATGTCTGACTCAATATAATGTTCAATGCTGTTGTTAAAAATAAAATAAAAATTATAATCTCTAGTCAGGAAGACAGGGGTTCCAGAAGGTGCTATTCAATTTTTAATCCACTGCGTAGAGTTGACAATTAGCTGGGTCATCTTTAATACATCCCTTGTTTTTTATCTGCTTAATTTCCTTTATATATATATATAATTTAACGAGTTAATTATTTACTCAAAACCTATAACAAATTGGATTAGCATAAAAAATTTTGATTTTTTAATATAATTTTTTATGTTATTTTTTTTAAAAAGAACATTGAATAGATTTATCCGGTCCGGTCTGGTCCGACTAGTGGTTTAAGTATTGATTTAAATTGATATTTAAATCTGTTTATTATATGTTTGATGTAAACTCCCTTGCACATTTCACATTCTTGTAACCAGGAAGGGTGAGAAAGATAAAAGAAATGGAATTATGTAATAAAAGATTTGGCAGTGCTATTCCTAAAAAATCAAGATGATTTATAAAAAGTGCTTTTCCCCATCTTTATGGAAGTTTCCTCTACCCTTCACAAAAGCAGACAGAGTGAGAGCCTGCAATTCCTCAATGGGATGATTATAAATAAAAAATAAAATAAATACACAAATATAAAGAGGAACACGCAGCAGTACATCTTGATATACGTAAATCACATCACCATGTATCGCCACGCACGTAGATGATTGTCGCACGTCCTCCGTTTTCGTGGGGTCTCCATGTGATGCACGTGCAAGCCATTGGCTAGTTAATGATGGGTAGTGGGGGCACCCCTTTCTCTATCTCCATGAAGGTAATGTTTTATACAAGTATATTGTCTTAAAGTAATAATCTTTTTTGTTCTATCAAAATAATTTAAAATTATTATTATTAACTTTTTAAAATTAAATTAAATTTTTATCCAATAATGTTTCGACCATCTACCTTGTTATAACAAAATTATCTATTTTTTTTCTAAATTTGATTTTCTTGAATAACCATGTTTCAAACAAAAATTCATATTAAATTATGCTTTTATTAATAAGTAAATTTTTTTTATCAAAATAAATAATGAAATAATAAATACTTATTTGTTAAATTAATTAGAATTTAGAATTAGATTTCAGTCGTATGGAATTATTCGGTAGATTTTATAATTGCAGCTTTAAAAAACATGTGAGAGAAAAGCTATAAATTTAAAATATTTAGTAGAATTTATACAAAATTACAATATATATTAATTAACCAAATAATTTCAAAAATAAAGAAAAACGATGGGAATAAAATACAATTTTAACCACGCGGCGCTATACGGAGAGACAGACGCACAAGTTCCGGCTAGTCGCCGCCGCGCACAGCAAAGGAAGAGGCACAAAAATTGCCCTGCCCCCACATATGCTTTTGATCGACATGCCAAAGGGCAGCCAACTAATTGCCGATGACTCAGAGTCGATCAACGACACGCTCTGCATCAGGTTAGCACGTGATAATGACACCAGTACGTATAGCATAGTACAACTACCAACCTTTTATGGTGATGGTGATGGGGATGTGAAAAATCTCATGTACATGCATGCATGTTTCGACTTGTATAAACTGGGTCATAGAAGGGAGAGAGCCAGTGTAACTGTGGGGGTATGTGATTGCCCAGGAAGATGCTGTTGCTCAATGCCTAGGGGCAAAAGGACCAATGTATCCTCCGACTCTCTCTCTCTCTCTCTCACGCGCGCGAGTGTATTTCTGTTCGTTAACCTATCGGCCTTTTATATGTTTTCCTTTTTTGTCAACTTAGTACATCAAACTTTAAAATTGAAGAAGAGATATTGATTGAAAATGATTTCGGTAAAATAATATAATTTTATCAAGGATGATGTTTATTAAATAATGTGTTTTTGAGGCGCAGTAATTACATGTCAGGTTTCTGGAGTGCAACATAAAACTAAATATCATGTTTTAAAAGATTAATAACTTAAAATATAATGCATAATATTCTCTCTTTCATAAAAAAAACCACGGTAGCTCTCACTTCTCTTCTATAAAACCTGCTAAACAATTAGATTTTTCCCTAAAATCAACTTAAAATCAAATATATTATAATTTATAAGTATTATTTGATATTTTTTAGTTGAAAAATCAATTTTTTTCTTTATTACCATCGTCGTCGTTACCGCTACTGCCCTAGCTGTTCTTATAGTCCTATAAGTAAGGTAATTACTATTAATTTATATTTGGTTTAGTTAAAATTAAATAATTATTTAGGTTGAATTTAAGATTTATGGTGAATTTATGGTTTGTTAAATCAATAATAAATTAGTTAAAAATACATTCAATTAGAGTTTATAAACTCTAATATAGTTGAGCATGAAAATAAGTTAAGTGAATGATGAATTAATTATTTCAATTAATTATGTGTTATGTTTATTTTAGGCTAAGTTGTCCGATTAGAGATTTTATATATATTGTTGGAATAGGCTAATAATATAGTTAAATATGCATATATATTCATGCAATAGAGCATAAATATGGTTGGATTATATTGAATTACATGTTTCATTGAATTGTCGATAAGTTGACAAATTTAGTATTTTCTTGGAATTAAATTAATTTTCTATGGATTTGTATTTGAATTAATGCAATTGAGCATAAAAAATATCAATTGATAATGTATCATGAATTATGTTTAATTTTTTGTTAAGTTTGTTTTAATGTTAATTTTTGAGAGTATGATTGAATTTGCTATGAATTTTTTTAATTAGAGTTGAGTAATGCAATTTAGTTAAAATTACATTAAAACCACTAGAATTTTATTTTTGTATAAAAAAATCTAATAATATGTTTATGTTATGTTATTACAGTGATAATATTGTTCCTAAAGTGATAAATAATATCCTATATAATGATGGAAGTAGTTTGTTGTTTACTAGTAATTATTTAGGCATATCATATGTATAAATTAAAGAAATTATTTGTCATGGATTTGGGAGGAATATAATGATATTGATATTGAAACAACTTGGAGGTGTCAAATTGATGAACAATAATATTATTATGTTTTGATTATGTTTGATGGTAGTTTTAAAACTTGATTCTTTCATTCAAAATACTTTGAACATCAGGGTATTATATGTGAGCCGTTTATCAAATTATATGCGTCCCAATTTCTATTGATCATTTAAATCCAGCTGATAGAGATAAAAATAATTTATTATTGGATAATTTGCTGTAAATGATAAATGGTACTATATTTGATAATACTTTTGCTAATCAACATTGATTTGACTATTCTAAACCTAGTTAATATGTTTTGATATGGTCGAGATATATTGCCGAGATTAGGTAATGCAATAGTTCGGCTATAGACAACACATTCCAATCGATATCAATACGAGTAATATTTTGCATGTTATTACTCTTAGGGGTAAAAATAATGATTATAATTAGTTAGGCCAACATAATACTTATGTATCATAGTGGAATGCATAAAAGAATGAAATATTTATATAGATGCATCCAGTGATTACTAATGAGCAGTATATGATTTAGTATATGAGTATAACATGACAGATCATTGATTTAAATCTCGAGCAAGTTCTTCCACTTAGATATATGTAATATAAGCAACATGCCTAGTGAATTCAATATTATACAATTAATAAAAGTCTTTTTATGATTAATATATGTTAACTGTTGAGTTTTATGTATTTATTTTTAATTTAACATTAGTGTTTTATTAATATTAAGTTGGCTTCTTATTATGAGAGAGTTGATAAATCATATTTTATCTTAGTAGTATTAACAAAGAAAGTGAAGCTCACATCATAGCATTCACATGGTTAAATGTTTGTCGCATCAGACTTAAAACCTTTGGAGATAGGTTGATTCTTGATGATGTTGTAGTTGAGAACGAGATCACTCGGGTAGGAGTATGAGTTGGATTCGACCGCGCTATTGATAAGCCCAAATCATGAAGTAGACAACGTAGACATAGATAGATAGATAAATTAGTTATATTTATATATTTTAGGATTACATGAATATTGTATTGTTGAGTTATTTTATGTTTATTTTTCATGTATAAATATGCTTTTTTACATTTTTAGAACTACTTGTAATTATAAAATATGAGAATATACCGAGTCTTGTTAGATTTATTGGTCGCAGTTATTGTGGTTTATTCTAGGTTTTTTAAATGGGATAGAATTTTGGATATAGTTTTTAGATATATGATATTCAATTAAAATATTGATAAAATTATAAATATTTTAACTCTTTGAAATCATAAAGTAAATAAAATTTTAAATTAATAAAAATTATGATTTTATAATTTTTTTCAAGCTGAAAACATAAAAATGATTCAAAACTTTGCAATAATCAAAATAAGCTAACCATTTTGGCTATAGTTCAACTGTTTAACATGTCATCAATATCCTATTTACGAAGCATGATATTATTAAAATTTCGCATTTCTAGACCACGATATCTTCATTTATTTTACAAAAAAACCTTTTCATCTCATCGTATTTTAACATTTAATTATATTTTAGATGCGAGTCACCCACCCAATATATCGTATATGTTTGCACTTTGCAGTCCTGTAGTCGGCCCTGCTCCCCGAGGCTCTCCAGGACCACAGATAAGGACCCGTGGAGAAGGGCGTGTTTCGCAGGTGATTCCCTTCTCAGTCCATTTTTTTCTGAAAATAAGAGGGGTAGGTCCCAAGCCTCTGATACAAGAGAGGAGACAGACTCCTCCAATGGCTTAAGGCCATTCGCTCATAACTTGTGCAAGGAATTTGTCCTTTGTTCTTGGTGGGCAGGCAGATGAGATGACTGATCTTGCAAAATTTGAACATTAAACTGGTTGCTGTTCCATGAATACACAAAACTCAGTGATATCTAATCTAACAACTGACACTTGCATGAAAAGGTGAGACCACCCGCATTTGTGTTCAATGCCACTATGCCAGGGTCCGATTTTAGGTGTGATTGGTAGATGCAGCAAAGCATGATTCCTTTTAGATGGGAACCTTCCTAACTGTGCATCATGCATTATTTCTCTCCATTTTTATTGACTCTCTAGTCCACCATTAATTAGGTCCGCATCTTGGTGGTTATGCCTCGCCTGTCCATTTTTTACTGTCACAAATGAAATTAAACAGATTATCATTTTAATAAACTTACAAACAAGAAGGTCTTTTATCAGACGGTGACATTCATTTGGTAGTGACAAAACACTCAGAGAGAGAGAGAGAGAGAGAGTAGAGTAGCAGCCATGAAATTAAACCTCAAAATTAACTTAAATGTCCCAACATTAAAATCCAAAACCTTAACAATATTCCAAGATCGAAACCCTCCCACGCATCCCAAGAGACCACCTAGATAGATTATCAAAGCAATTGACATCTGTCACCACCCATCAACCCAAAATTCCCCCCTCCCTGCTTGTTCTATTCATTATTTACATTCACCTTTTCTTTCTTTTTTNTTTTTTTTTTTTTTTTTTTTAACTAATGACTGCTCTAAAACACCTTGACCTCACATTATAGAGCAGGCATTCGGGTTCTCATCGTTGAACCGCATATGATCCGGGTAACCCTGAACCGGTCCGTGCCCATACCCATACCCGTAGCCCGGTCCATATGGAGCATAAACAGGGTAACCCACATACCCATTTCCATGAATTGGCTGAACCACATACCCATTTCCAGGGATTGCCTGACCCACGTACCCATATCCAGACCCAAACCCAGGTTGCACCATGTACTCCATCCGATTCTCTTCCATTCTTGCAGCAGGAGCAGGAGCAGCAGCAGCAGCACCACCACCATCTTGCCCACCATTTCCACCGCCACCTTTCTTCTTCCCACCACCGCCTCCCTCGACGGTGTCCCCATCCTTGCCACCTTCCTTCTCCTTCTTAGGTGGCACAATGTCCACTGGCCTCTTAAGCCTGGACTTCAGGGTCTCGGCCAAAGCCTTCACATCCATTTTACCTTTGACCGTCACCAATTCCTTCTGCCTGTCAATTACTCTCTCATGCACACCTATAAAAATTAATCGTAATAACACTGTTGATTAATTAATTAATTAATTACCCAGTATTAAAAAGATAAGAAATTAACGCCGCTAATTACACGGAAAGGAAGATTTTGAAAACGTATATACCCTTGGTTTTGGAGACTATCTTGTCAATCTTCTCGATGCAACCCTGGCAGTGAAGTCCCAGCTTGAGTACCGCCGTTATCACCGGAGCCTGTTACCATTTAAATAATAACGGCAAGTCATTAATTAATTAATCAGCAATCATTAAAATTAATAACAAAAGAATCCCCAGCATTAACCCCCAGAAAACAAAGCTCAGGCCGTGTCCTTTAAGCAATACCTCTTTTGGCTTGGCATCAGAGTCCGGTTTTTTGTCGTTGGACTTCTTGTCCTCTTTGTTGTTGTTGTTGGCGGTGGTTGTGTCTTGTTTTTGGGGTTGTGGAGAGATGAGTTCGACTTTCTTCTTGGTTTTATAGTGGAGATAATCTCGGATTTTCAAGGGATCCACCTTCCCTATAACAGTAAGCTTGTTTGAAGTTGCCTCTGCTTCCACTGACTCCACGCCTAGACAAGGAAACATCCAACAGAACCCATTAAAAACCCAGTAGCAAAACGGAATAGCAATAAAATATTGACTAGAAACCAGAGAATTCTGCATCAAAAGGGGGAAAAACCATAAATATCAAAGAAAACGGGTACCTTCAAAAGCGCGAGCATGTTTGAGGATCGTAGAAACACAGCCGTCGCAATGCATTTCGACTTTCAAAACCACAGGGGTTGGGTTATTTTCCTTTTTTTTTCCTCCTCCATCACCACCTTTCTTGTTTTCTCCTCCCTCTTTCTTCTCTACTACGTTGCTGCTATTGTTATTGTCGTTGTTTTTCTTCTGCAGGATAGAAAAGCAAATACCCATGATAACAGAACCTTAATTGGATTGGAGAGAAAATGAAAAGCAAGCAAATAAAAACAAATTTTATCTTCTAGAGTTGGTTAACTCACCTTAGCCATTGTGAGTCAGAGAGCGGTTTCTGAGTTGAAATCGGAGAGGCTGAGGGGGGGAGTTGTGAAGAGAATGTGGGACTAAATTTATAGGGAGAGAATGGAGATGGCATTTGTTATATAAGTTGATGATGATAAATCAATCATATGTATGTTATTTACCACACCATACCATACCATAAGATATCGTATATGTTGGATTTATCTGGTTTTAAGGTTTGGGGTATTTGTCTTGGTGGGTAAGAAGAAACATCTGTGTAATTTCGTGGGAGGCGGCAGGAAATGTTTTAGTGCTGTGAGATGTAAATTCTTGGATCTGTTGGGTCGTGTGTTTCTCTCTCCGTGTCCCTCTCTTTCTGCGTATTGGAACCGCGTGCTTTTTAAGTGTCGGTAGCATTTTTCCTTACTTATTCAAAGTATTTCTTATTTTTAAATAAATTAAAATAATACTTTTTTAAAAAAATTATTTTTAATATTATTATACTAAAACAATTTAAAAATAAAAAAATTCAAAATTTTAAAAATCACAACCCATGAAAATATAAAAACATTACATTTTTTGCTAATCAATAAGATTACCAAGTGACCTTTATGTTTTCTAGGATGCATCACCAACATATAAATTTAATTTTAGAGATTAGAAAGGATTAAACATTAATTAAGAAAGGTTTTTTTTTTATGAATATAAATATTTAAATTAATTTATATACATTTTAACTAATATTATGTGTTTTAAAATTAATAATTATATAAATTTTTAACGGTCATAAAATTTATAAAACTTAAATTAAAAATTTATAAAAAAATAAATTTATAACATGACTAATTAAACTATATCTCTCAGAATTAATAATAAAATACAATTATTTTTTTAAATATATTAGATTCAATATCTTTTCATGTTAAGAAACAAAAACCCTTATATATATATATATAAATTGAGTGCACAAAATAAATAAAACTTTTGCCCATTCGAAGAACAACAAGAAATCTCTCCTAAAAAAAAGAAAAATTAATTACCTTTGAAATTTCTACATTTTTCTTTATTTTTCAGATCATTGTAAGAACACTTGGAGTGGATGGCATTGGCTACCCTGTTCATGAAGAGAGTCATTCATTATTCAATTACTACAAGTCAGCAAAGTCAATTACCCCCTTTGTACTTAAATATTGAAAAAAAAAATATATAATAAGAAAAAACTTTAACATTATTTTTAAAATATTTAACATGGCTCTAAAAAGAAATTTAAAATTAAATCCTCTTTAAGTGAATGTCTCATTCGATTAAGAAGAAAAAGGAGAGACAAAAAAAGAGAGAGTAGCAGTCTGTAGACAAATATTTAAAAAAGAGAGAAAATTATTCGTGTACTCAATTTTATTATTTTAAAAATTACAAAAAAAAATAATCATGAATTTTATATAGTCATGATTCTTTACATGACATAAAAAAATTAACAAAAAAAATTAATTATTTATAAAATTGTCATCATATTTTTTTAATAAATAAAGAATCCTTGAGACATCGAAATAATAATAATAATAATAATAAAACCATTAAATAAAAAATAACAATCCAATAATTATATCATACCTTTAAAGCTTGAACTTATCTGCAACATTTTAACAAACACGTTATATGCTACTTTAACCCCGTCCCCCCGCAAATCGTAATCCCCTTCTATCTAGCTAGAAAAATCATCCTCATCACTGTTGACAATGAGTTCATGACTTCCAATTACTATAATCCCATGAACAAACTCGCAAGTCTCAGAGACAAGTGATTCGAAACTCCAGAAAGCAAGAAAATAACTTTAGATAAAGGGAAATATCGACCCCAATTCTCATGCACAAGCTCTCTGTCTAATCTCCACCTAAACAAATCGTCAGGGCATTGGTTAGACCAAGTATAATGCATACCGGAACACCAAAGATCATCAAGTTTAGATTACTGTATACAAGTCCTTAAGCTGTCTATGTACCCTGCCCAAGAAGGAGAACCTCCTAGTCTGCCCGACTGATATCTTATAAAACTGAAGTCACCTGATAGAATTTGAGACAGCCCTACGGACACAATGGATTGAGATTTTAAGTCTTCCCTTGGGAGGATCTCTAACAACAACATTATCAGCCCCGTAAATGAAACTAGCCATAAATTTCCATTTCTGATCATTAAAAAAAAAAAAAAACTAAAAGTTACCGGTGTTTTAAAGTAGCATGCGAGAGGATTTTCTATGGATTCAAACAGTAAAGCGAAATAATGTTTTTGCCCTTCAAGTTTGAGAAATATTGACTTAAGGGCTTGATATGTTTTTGTACATTTTATGTATAATAAAATTTCATTTTTATTCCTTAGCTTTGATAAGTTAAAGGCTGTCTAGGTGGGTATTTTTATATTTGTATCATGGTTTTTTTTTTTTGTAATATTCATATACCTTAAGGCTATTTTAGTAATTTGAATTATTATAATATTAATAAATTGATAAAGTTGGCCTATCATTCGCGGCACACGTAGGCGTGTCGTCGTCCTTAACTCTATTTAGGTGGCATATGCGAGTATGTACAATGATTTAAAAATATCAATTATTTACTCGTCCAATGCACAAAAGTGATAATGTATCTTTTAGGGTGGCATGTGATGTTATTTGAGTAGTAGTTCAGCAATAGTTAGCTTTTTTCCTCATTCTCTTTTTTGTTCCTTTTCGTGTCTCAATGTATGTGCAGTTTTTTGACAAATTCAATTATGTCCTTTAATTTATATTTGTTTTAGGTACGATCTTCATTCTTTTAATTTTGAATTTTGTTAAATTTGATGTTTTTTTAAGTTTGTTTTGTTTTTAATTTCATCCCTAATTATTTAATTTAATTAGATTTTGTTATTTAATTTGGTTCTCATTCTTTTTATTGCTATATTTTTTATCCTTTTCAATATTAATATTATTATCATTATGTCCCTGGGAGTTTGATTTATTTATTTTTTGATTTTTAATTTTGATCTTTTTTTTTTATTTTTTTTAAATCATTTTCTTCGTTTATTTTGTTTTCTAATCTGGTCCCTAATTAGTTTCTTTCAATTATTTTTGTGTATTATTTAGTGCTCATTGTTTTAATTTGTCTTTAATTTTTATTTAAGTTAATTTGATCTTTTTTAGGGTTTTTTTTCATCATTTGACATTAAATTGTTAATTCTTGAGCTTTTTAATTTGTTTTACCTTTTATTTTGTTAGGTTATCTCTACTTTATATCTCAAATTGAAAGTTAGTTGACTTAACATGGATATATTTTTTTAAATTATTTTTTATTTTTTTCCATTGAATTATTGACCCTTGAATATATTTTATTAAATATTATTTAAAAATAATATACATGTGATGAGTTATCTCGAGTGTACGGTAGTAAAGTTAACCCGAGTTAGATTGTATTTTCTTGCTAAGTCTTTTTATATAACTTTGGTATTTTTTACCAAGTGTTTCTTTTGAAGGTTTGATTTTTTTATTGATTTTTTTTTTAATTTCATCATTTTGTATGGAATAATTTGCCTTTAAGATTTGTTTTTATTTTTTCAATTTTCTACTTATTTAAGTTGATAAAGTTCACTCAGGTTAACTCAAGATTGTTTTAAAATTTTATTTTTATTGAACTTTGTTTTGTTTGTACGGTGTTTCTTTTTAATTTTTTTTATCCACATCTCATATTGTGAGATGTGAGTTTATAAAGTTAAGCCATATTAGTTTGAGTTTGTTTTTTTTATACTGTATTTTTTATTAATATTAAATTATTAGATCTTAAATTTTATAATTTCTTTTTATTTTATTTTTTACTGTTTATTTCAGCCTTATATTGTGAGTCACACTAGATTTATTGATTTATCTCAGGTTATTATATTTTGAATATTATTTTTTTAGCTTGAAAAAAATTGGATATGCACGCGGGTCACCCTGTTTAGTTCGCTTCTAAAAGATAGCGCACAACTTGAGCATTCATGGAAATCACCTTAAGATTCACAACATCCATATCTCATCCAACCTAAATTTTGCCCTCGGAACGGCCATTAGACACAGAATGCCAAATTTTATCAATGTCCTGCTGAATTTTGTGTACATTAACAACCTTTACTTTAGTCTCTAGGATCTCCATAACACATATCTCATTCTTTTTAATGAAACTTTTGAGGGTTTTTTTTTTTTTAATGTTTGAAAGGGTCATCAAGACCTGAGATGCTTTATAGCAAGGCCACTGATTATACACGCACACATGCAAGCTTTATAGCAATTAAAAAGGTTTACGGAGTACCTGAGATGCTCTAATTAGACACCATCTTAGTAGAACTACCATTTTTCCCTTTCCCCTTCCTTTTACTCCGATTCGTATCTTCACAAGAGTCAACAACATTGACAAAGGTTTAGGCCGAAGAAGCTGTGTTTGGAGATTCACGTTCAGTTTGTATAGTGCTCCCCTACATAAAAGTTAGTGCGTCAGCTGCATCACTTGCTTGCATCTTCCCCTTCACTCTTAACTTACTTCTCAAGAATATATTCCTTTTTTATTGAAGGCTCATCATTCTTCATTACTACCATCTCATCCTGCACATCTTGCATACGAGATTCATTTGTCCCATTAGTAATATTAGGGATAATGGCCTTATTCAGATCAATTTCATAAGTATATAACAAGCATTAAGGGCCATCTCCATCACTTTTCGTATGATTTTTCCATTTCCCTTCCTTGATATGACCTGCCATTGTTGTTTTTCACCCTTCTCATCATTTCCGCTCCTCCCATAAGAGCCACACTAAGTTTCTTTAGGCATTTACTAGTAGCTAGCATGTCCAAAAACCTGGCACCAAGTACATAGAGTTGGTTTCCATTGGTATTCAGCAACAATACCGACCACTCTTCCATTCGGGCCTTGAAGATCAAACTCGGTAATTCCTCAGTAGTTTCAATCTCCACACATATCCTAGCATAATCCATCTGCTTCATTGACTCAATTATAACATCCGAATACAATATTGGCCTCCCAATAGTACTGGCTACATAGCTACACCCCAAGCTATGCCAGCACTCATTAGGAATGTCGTAGAATTTCATCCATACAAGTATTCTCTTCAACTCCTCCTGTGAGAGGGACATACATGGCTCCCATTTCTTAAGTACCAATAATATGTTAACAACATGCCATGGACCTCCATCAAGGACAGATCTCATAAACTCTTTACTTGAAGACTTAAAGAAATAAAAGCCCTCACCATTAGCCACAACATCCCATACCTAGTTTACCCCATAGCCTGCACGTAATGTTGTTAACAAGCGAGAATGGAAGTTTGCAATCAACAAAGTTACCTAGAGCTAGAAAGGCCAACTGCTGCCAAAATTTATCGACCTTGCTTTGCTGGTTTGAAAATTGAAGTTGCATATACTGGAAAGGCCCTTGTTCCATTTCACAACGTTTGCTCAAGAGACTTGCGGGAGTTTATTACGGTCCTTAAAGACATGAATAATATGGGAATAATTAGCATTAATGCATTTTAATTTAGATTGGTGTACTAACTTTCCACTTTCTGTAAAATTGACAACTTATTCTCTCCCTTATTGAAAGTCTCTCCTTGGGTTTTCTAGTGTTTCTTTTCTCACCTAGCTTGCGAGTTATTCCTACACTCTCGATCTAGGCAAAGGTTTACCTTTTAATCCTCTTCTCTGTCTCTTTGAATCATAAAATATATCGAATTCTCGAGTGTCACCAAGGACGAGTCTCATGAAGTAGTGATACTTAAGGCACGTCTTTCCAGTCCAATCTACCAATTGAGCAGTCTTGTATATGTCTTGTAGGCAAAGTAATAAGGACAGACAAGACATAAAATTGGGGCTTTGTTGGACACCATGAAGATGGCACGGAGTTCTCCTGTGAAACGGCTACGAAAGGACGTCTACCGAGAAAAATATAATACGAAATATGGTTTTCAAACCTGAAGCTCATATATGGAAATCCATGGCGGCCGACCCTACAGAGGAGAACCAGGAAAGGACTGGCGTGCCAGATGACGAGCATGATTCCAAAAATGAGACACGACCCTTTCAGAAAACATGCAAAGATCATGCTGAGGAAGTTACTCAGGGATTCAAAATTTTAGAAGTTCAAATAATTAATGAGGCTGAAATCAAGGTGTTGAAGGAGAATCTAGCCGAAGGGCAATCCTTTTGTAAGAAACATAATCATCTTGAAAAAGGCAAATTGGACCCAACCCTATAATTGTAGCTTTACCTTCTTCAAATCATAGCCCAATTCAAACTGAACCTGTCACTACTCCGCCATTGACCCAAGCCCATGATACAGCTCTAGCAAGTCAGACAACTAACCCATATAGGCAGACTACCTCCTCAACTCTCAACTAGTTTATGGCCAGTGGCAGGCAACGTTCTGGCTCTAGATCGTTCATGTTTTCTTCTTTAAAAATAAAAATAAAATCAAATTGCCTGCTCCCTGTATTTCTTGCTTCCAGCATGGAAAAAGGAACCAAAAATAGCTGATACCTTCCCATTATTTTTTCACCCAATCCTCTTTCAGGTTTCACGGTGCCTTTCACTCATCTCTCCTAGCTTTACTCTCCTTTTCCCCTCTGTTATTTCATCTGCAAAAAAGAAGAAAGAAACAAAAGAAGAAATGTGATTTCAGAGAGACGATAGAGAAAACTCAGAATGGGTTCTGTCCTGAAAAACCACAACACAACGCAACCTTCAGAAAGTTAAAAGGGAAAAACTGCAAGCGCAATGTAAAGGTTACAGGAAGACTGCTAGTCTGTTTGTTATTGCTGTAGCTGTTATGGTTGTGGTTTAAAAAAAATTATTTAAAAAAAATATTTTTAGTTAAGGTTGATTTGAAAAAATAGATATTTGATTAAAACTATGGTTGAAATTAAGATTAAAAAAAGTAATTTAATATATTCAGTTAAAAATACTTTTGAAATTAAAGTTATAAAATAATTTTAAAAAATATATATTAATATTAATGATTTTAAATTTAAATATTGTAGAATTAATTACTCCTATTACATTATAAAATAAATAATACTTTATATAAAATATTTTTTATTATTTTATTAAATTATTTGTAATTTTATTACGTACAAAATTTATCCGATAAAAATTACAATTTTTATAATATTTTAAGCATGTAATAAAATTAAATAAAATACTATCAGGTATAAAATTGATATTACAGGGCGATGTGAATTTAATTCACTGTATTCATTGCACTGTTCGTTTTTTTCAAGTGAACAGTGCAAATCTATTGCACTGTTCGCATATTCTGTTCACGCTAATTAAAATTAGCGTGAACAGTGTGCACGAAGCAACAAAATGTTGCTTCTTCTTTTCCTGCGTCTTGAACGTGAAAAAACGTGGAATTTATATACAGTAAAATACATTTTGTTTTTACCAAACAAATTATGTCTGTGTTTTATTTAAAACGCAGGCGCAACCTCGTTACAAAACGGGGCCTGAGAGTGTCCAGTACACCGCATAGTAAAAAAGCCACACATTTTTAGTGTTTTTGGTAATTAAGAATGTTCAAAATTAAAATAAAATATATTTTATTTTATTTTTATAAAAAAAACCCATCACATTTATCATGCTAGCTGTTACAGAGCCAGACACTCTTGCCTTATAAGACGGCTACGGTGTAAAATTAATTATTATTACCTATAACTAAAAAAAGGTACAGTGTTTTTTGCTGTGAATTCATCACTGTAAAAAAATTAAGTTGTTTTAAATTTTTTTTACTGTTTGTTTTTTTAAACTGTTTTATTTTGTTTTCATCTTTGTTTATTTCAATGATTATATTTTTTTGTTTAATTTTTTTATTAATATTATATTTTTTTCTATTTAGTTATCAAACTTTCATTATATAGATTTTAAATTTAATATATTAACCTAAACTTTTTATTTAATTTTTTAATTAATTTTATTGTTTAATTTACTTTGTTAATGTTAATTTTTTTCTATTTAATTATCAATTTTTTATAATATAAATTTCAGTTTTGACGGGTTAACCCAGCTAATTCTAGATTAACCCATAAAATTTTACAATGAAAATATTGTCGGTCAATCCGTTGACCAATTGTGACATTTCATCTTAACGATGAAATTAACAATAAAATATTTTTTTATTTTTAATTGTTTTTATTTTATCACTGATTCAGTCAGTTATTACCAAAAAAAAATATTTCATTAATACATTGTAAATTTTTTACTGAAATATTCCATTACTATTATCATTGAGCATTACTAACTGAAAATATTATGTCAATAATTTTGTTGCTATTTAATAATTTTTTATTGATATGTTATGTAAAGACTGAATGAACTTATGAGTTAGTAGTGGAATACGATTTACTCCATTACATGTATTAACTTATTATAATTATTATTTTATCTCATTACTTTCTAGAAACATTGTATTCATTTTTGTTTTAGCTTAAAATGAATTTAAATTTATTATTAAATGTCACTAGTGTTCCTTTTATAATAATAATGTTTATTATAGATCTGGTATTCCTACGAATAATTTGTATGTATGCTTGATTTAAGTATACCTATGCTTAATATAAATAGTAAGAAAATTTAGTTAGATAATCAAAATCCATCATATTCATGGCATTGTAGACTATATCTTATCAATATAACAAAAATCACTAAGCTACATAAAAAAGATATTTTGATTATGAATAATATGAAACTTGTTTATTATGTAAAATGGCTAAAACACTCTTTACTCGAAATAGTAAAAAACTAATGAATTTTTAGATCTATTATATACAAGTGTCTATAGACTAATAATGATTCATACCACAAATGGATATACATGCTTCATGATAATCATTTGACATATGATTATGTGTATTTAATGAAACGAGTCATTCAAAAAATTCAAAGACTTCAAAAATAAAATTAAAAAATAAATTAAAAATAGTATCAAGATACTTTAATTAAATTGAGTTAAAGAATGCTTGAGCTAGGAATTTAAAGGTTATCTAAAAAAATATATAATCCTCTCATAATGAACACATTTTGTAACACTATAACATAATATAGTTCTTGAAAGGAGAAATCCTATTGGATATGATGCAGTTCATTATAAGCTATGTAGATTTTCAACTTCTTTTTTACAGCCATGCTTTACAAATTATTGCTTGCCTTTTAAAATAGAGGTCCAATAAAATTTACTAATAAAATTCCATATGAGATATAAAAAAGTAATATACCAAACTTATCATACTTAAAGATTCAAGGACGCATTACTTTTGTGAATCGTACCATATCTAGAAAGTTTGGAGCTAAATTAAATTATTATAAGTTTATGAGATATTCTAAAGAAATAATTGGATATTATTTATATAGTTTTATCAAGTAAAAGGTGTTTGTCTTAGAACATGTTACATTCATATAAGTAATTTATTTTTTAAAGGATTAGTAGAAGGAAAATAAAACCTGAAAAAGTTAAAAAAAAACTATAAACTAACATCTAATTACACATAAACGTTAATATATAATATTAGATATTCAACCTAAAGCTTAAAAATACAACCCTCTAGATTTGGCAAGACACATAATGTATTAATAAAATATGAATTTTTCATGAAAGCTAATAATAATAAGTTGTTTATAATTGATGAGCTTAATAATCATATAAAAATAATATCTAATATTGATTTTATAAAAATACAACTTTATAGATTTGATAGGACACATTATGTATTAATAAAATATAGATTTTTCAAAAAAGCTAATAATAGTAAGTTGCTTATACTTGATAAGCTTAATAACCACATAAAAACAATGGCTAATATTTTGATTATATAAAATTGCTTTAAGGCATGAAATTATAAATAGATATTATGTACATCAACAAGGAATAAACCTTAGTTAATTCACTTGAATGGATAAAACTCATTAGATATAAATAAGTTTCTAAAAAAAAAATTGATATACATATCAATATATAAATGTGCAAAGCTATACTGGTTGCTAAAGGTTAAAGACAAAGACAAGAAGTTGAATTTGATGAAACTTTTTCATCTATAGCTATGATAAAATTTATAAAGATTCTACTTATTATAGTTGTATACCACGATTATAAAATTTGTCAATTAGATATCAAAGGTGCATTTCTTAATAGAAATCTTCATGAAGATTTATGTATGACACAACCTCAAGATTTTTAATCTAAAGAATTTGCTAAGAATGCATGCAAGTTGCAAAAATTCATTTATAAACTTAAATAAGCTTCATAAAGTTAAAATATTTGGTTTGAAGAGAAAATTAAATAATTTAATTTCATAAAATATATGAATGAACTTTATGTCTATAAAAACATCAGTGGGAGTGGAGATATTTTTCTAGTGTTATATATAAATGAAATATTATTACTCTAATCAATAAAAAATTAGTTATGCAAGAATTTCTCTATAAAGAATATGACAAAAACAAGATATATATTATGAATAAAGATCTATACAAATAGATCCAAAAGATTTCTTAGATTGTCTCAATCTATACACATGGATAAGATTCTAAAATGGTTTAGCATGGAGGAATCCAAAAGACGTTAGTTAAATATTTTGTATAGGATTTATCTTTTCAAGAGTTTATGTTGTAGTCAGAATCTTGCAAATCCTCTTACCAAGATATTGTCCAAGCAAAAGCATGAGCACTATATACAATGATAAGGCATCAAGTACATGAATGATTGGCTTTATTGCAATAGGAAAAGTGTTAGTGTATATTCTTAATAGCCAATCAAGTAGTTATATATGGCACTAACTTTATTCCTGCAATAGATATATTTTTTTATAATTTTATAAATGTATTATTTATCTTTAATATTCATTTAAGTTTAATTATTGAGTTTAGAGTAAAGATAAAGTTTTGGAATAAATGTTTTACAAAGAAAATCACAAAATCATTATAATTATAAGGATTCATATTTCATCAAAATATTATTTCTAAATATTTTTTTATCAATTCTATACTAAAAGTTAAAATTAATAAGAAATGTTAAGACTAATACATATTATGTTCTTTCTTTTTTTATAAAACAAATCAATTGTTTTTATAAGTTAAGGTATGAAAAATACTTGAAACTAATATGTAGGTACTTGTTAAATGACAAATACATTAAATTAACTTGTATAAGAATTCCATATAATTAAAAAAAAGTTCATTACCTTAGATAAATTATAAAAAATATTTCATATATTTTCAAATAGAAGTGATTGTGAAATCCTTACTTAATATGAATTGAGATTTAAAAATGATTTCAAATTATATTTACGTAATCAATAACTATCATGTTAAGAATAAATATAATATAACAAAGTAATTACATTCCTTGCTTAAATATCTAAATTGAAACATTCAAAATGAAAGTATAATAGTTATAATAGGAAACTAATAATTGAAAGGCTAAGTCAAATTACATATGATTTTTTTAATATTTAAAAATTATGACACGTTGTTAGATATTGTACTTGATCTTCAAATATAAATTAATAAATTTATTAAATTCATAATAAATTAAATTATTTAATTGATTTAATTCAATTATAATTATAATTATGATTTATATTTTTTTCAACTTATTAAAAATCTATTGAGTCATACACATTAAGAATAATGGGTAAGAAACTAAACTGTGATTATTACTTAAGCATAACTTAATTATAACTAAGTTTTAGAATTTAAAGACTAAAATGTAATTAATATAATAGGGTTATAATTTTTGATATAAAAAATCAAGTATGAACTTAATTACATAATCTTTTAATAATGATCCTGAAACAAATTATGTAATGTTTTTAATAGAATAAAGTGATATTTTATCATTAATAAAAATATCAGGTTTTCTATATATCTACAATGTCATGATTAATATGTTTTTAAGAATGGTGTTATATATAGTATTACAATATATTATACAAAGCACCAAAAAAAAAAACAAGAAAGATCTAATTAGACATAACAATTTTTTTTTTAAAAAAAAGTTTATGGAATTTCTAATACGAAGATGTGTGTGAATTAATATTAAATACTAGATAACTTGATAACTTTTTTATTTGGACAGCTTAGAACCTATTTGATAGTATGGTAATAGTTGTTTTTAAAGTATTTTGTGTTCAAAATTACATCAAAATAATAATTTTTTAAAGAATTAATTTTTAATATTAGCATGTTAAAATAATTTGAAAATAAAAAATTAAAATATAGATAAAAATTAAAATTAAATTATTAATAANAAAGAATTAATTTTTAATATTAGCATGTTAAAATAATTTGAAAATAAAAAATTAAAATTTAAAATAAAAATTTAATCAAGCCCTTGGAAATTTAACCAAATCTAAAGAAAAAAATGTTTTCTTATATTCTTTGTCCAAACTCTAAATATTCATGATCTGTATAAAAATTAAATATACTATGATAGAAAAATTAAATGTACTCTAAATTAAAAATTAAAGTTGTTTAATATACTATGATCCATAAAAATTAAAAAAAAAATTATAATTTTAGCTGCGTTATGTTTTTTCAAAAAACGGATGGGGACATAAAAAAAAAACTTTATAGTTTGATTTTTCTTTTTTTTCCCTTCTTTCTATTTCAATCTTTGAATGGGCAGACCGGCCCCTACTGCTCTCCCCCTCATATTCGCACATGATCACGAGGTTAGCAGTCAATTCAAGTGGACTGTCAGATGAATATCACCAGATGGCAATCTGTGATTAGCTTAGACATCAAATCCCACGTGCTGGGGGGTTTCCATCACGTGGCCTTGTGGGCATCACAGATTTTTTTAATGTTTTGTGCTATCGGACGGATATGTATCTCCAAAGGTTCCTTCCTCCTCCCTCACTTTTACGCCGTTGGATGCTATCTATGGTGGTGCTTGTCACATCCGCCGATAATGGCTTTCTCACTTGCCAAAATGCGGAGAAAATTAACATGTCAGAAAAAAAAATCCAAACAGCATATATTTTTCAAATGATATGATGTTGAATCGAGATATTTAATTAAAAGTTATATTTTAAAATTAAGATATTAATTAAATATTTTGGTTAGTAACTGTTTTAACATTATATCATAGTATATTATTATAATATTAATTAAATTCAAAATCAACTGATTAATTAGTTTGTAAAAGTCAATTAGATTAGATGATTAATTGACACTAAAATAATGGAGAATAATTATTGTGTAAATAATGATTATTTAAGATTTCAATTGAAGTATTTTTTTTAGTTTATAAATTGTATAACAAAATATCTCTTAATTTGTAAAATATATTTAAGAAAAAGATTTATAAAATTATAATTTTTATATCAATCAGGAGTTTAATTCATATAACTAGATTAATCAATCAATCAATTGAACCAAATAATTAATAATAAAACTATATATATTAAGTTTTCACATTTTTAAAATATAATATGTTGAAATATTATTATTCTAAAACACAACAATTACCTTATTACATTTAAAAACACTTTAAAAATATAATATAAAATAAAAATATGTCATTTCACATTTTTTTATGTGTTAAACTATTTTTTTAATTAAAAAAACCCCAAAATGCATGCCCTCTTGCCTCTTTGTTGTGTATCTCTCTCCCGACCTCTATAAATGTCACATGGTACTCGGGAAGTTCGTCAAGGAAGAACAAGAGATGCCACTCTCATTGTATATAATACTACTAGTTATAGAGAGTGAGTGACAACTAGTAGCTAGCAGTTGTTTAATATAATATGATAAACAGGCTGCAGATCATACAGGCATATTATGCATGCCAATATGTTGCCTTTATCTGCATTTGCACCTGCATCTTATTGCTTTTGTTTTGTTTTTTACTCCACAAACAAAATCAAGTTCTGTCGATACAGTATGTGGGGCAATTAGATACAGAGTGTTAGATATGGAAACTAACAAGCTTAGTTGAGGTGCAGGTGCTAGTGCAGGTGAATGCCATTTTGGTAATGTTTTCACTCACATACATATACAGGAGTGCTGCCTCTTTTCTTTTCATCTGTCTGTGGTTAATTTGCAGTTTCATGGTGGCAGAAATGTACTGGTAATCATCAAGGAGAAAGGGCAAGAAATTCTTCTGCTTATTAATTAACTATGAGAGCAAATTAATGTGTCTTCAACAACGACAGACCATGTATAAAATTCTTTATGCAGGTGCTTGGTGTATATAGAGATGATGATGAATTGAAGTGATTGTGCAGCCACAATTCAAAGGATGTGGAAGAATATTGCAAGGGTTTTCCAGTAATCTTTGAAGTAAGTACTTGGAGGACAGATCATCCATGATCAATATGCAAGGCGCCTGTGCTAGATATGTAGATCTCTTGATCTTCCATTTGAAGCTAGGGTTTTCGAGGTAATATATATAGAAAGTACATTCCCTCCCCCGCTCCCTCTCTCTCACTGTCTCCCTCTCTCCCGCACACAGGCAATACCATTGCCAAATAGGAGGAACATCCATTCTAAGTTCTAATGTTGACAATGGTTGTTCTACATTTAAAAATCTCCATGATTGGAAGAATAGTCTAGCTCAAACATTTATGATTTTGTTTTGGGTGAAAGAAAAAAATATATATGCTCATGATATTAAATATTTGTTTCTGTTCGATTTGATGAAAATCTTGGTCGAATATCTACAAGACGGGATTCAACAATGTAGTATTAAATAGTAGAATCGACTCAACAATCTCGATCGAATTAAGCACAAAAAACTTATAATCGGCTAATAAATTTCATCTCGAATCTAATTAATGCATCCCTTTCTGCCCATGTCATGTTTAGAGTCACGAAATAAACTTAATTATATAAAATACACTTGTTAAAAAATAAAGTCGCTTTAATTAGATTAATAGCATAGAAGTTCAAATTATCAATGATAGAAAAAGACAGTCTACTCGACCAATCTTCATCAGCGTTTATATATGTCGTGTTTATATTATATAAATACTTTATTCATTACTTAATAAAAAAAATTAAATGATTCATATTTATCAAGTTTCAGATATTCATTACCAAAATATTATTTATTATTCATCGTAAAATAATATATATTTCAGATAAAGTTGGATTTCACAAATCCTACGAGCACAGCAAGCAGTGAATGATTGGATGATATAGAATATTTTTATCAAGTGATTGCATAACTCCAAAAACTAGGGTACAGATCTGTTTTCACTCATGCTGCCTCTTAGAAAAGCGACTAGAAGACTAAATGAAATTAAACATCTTAAAAGGAGGGCAAGGTACAAGTATTAGTCAGCAAAGGCGAGCTTTAATGATTTGAATATCAGTTTACAAGTAAGAACAAAAAGGGATTAGACATAAATGATGGTACTTAATTAGCTGATTAATTACCCACGATTAATATTTCAAAGATATTGATTACATTCGGTTGATAAGCAAGTTTGAAAATATCTACCATCGAGGAATGAAAACAATACTAAATTTCATGATCACAGACAACTCATGGCGGCACCCTATTGCTCTTGCTGTCCTCTTTGCATCCTAGAAATTCCTAATTGCCTCTGCACTCTACCACCTGATAGATAAAAAGTAAAGTGAATAATATTCTCAGCTGCTTTCCTACATTGCTCATTCAAGCTAGTCGCCTAAGCGAAACATTTGACTTACTGATGTATCATTTCATGTTCTTTAGTTAATGTGGATCGAAAGTATTATAACTTGAAAGCAGTATGTGGAAGATGCAGGTGGAGAAAATATTGACAACTGTATCAATAAGATCACCTGCAACACCTCAAAACCTGATGACTTGGAAGAATTGCATGCAATATTCTGTGTAAGTTCTGTTTATGGGGCTAAAGATTACAGAGTTATTAAGCTCGACCCTAAACTGATGATTTAGCCTTTGTCCCAGAACAAATTTTAAATAAATTGTATGAGAGTTTATCTGGTGTGAGTCATCTCGACAGATCAGCATGTTAGTTAAAAAAAAAATTAAAATAAATGTTTTGTTCATCACTTTTGCAAGGGATTGAAGAATCCAAGCTTTATGTGATTGTTTTCTCTGAAAACTATTCATCGTCCAAATGGTGCTTGGACGAGCTTGTAAAGATCCTGGAATGCAAGGAAATGAATGGACAGACGGTTAATCTACCAGGTCAATCCATCTCATGTAAGAAATCAAACTGAAACTATTGGGGATTCAATCGGTGAACATGAACTATTAACAGAAAAGATGGAAAAGGTGAAGAAATGGAGAGCTGCCTTGAAGGAAGTGGCCACTCGTAACTGGGTGGGATTCGCGGAACATTAGATAAGACAAATACTAGGATAAGTAAGATATGAATGCTAAATGAGCCACATGCATGTTTGCTGTGATACACACACACACACATTAATTCTGTGGATTCATGTTAAACACTTATCATTGTCCAACTAATAAGTAGAGGACATCAATTAATACTAGCTGCTTGTTAAAATTCAGGGATTTTGCTTATCAATGCGATCAAAACAGTTGCTTCAATTATGTATACAAGTAGTACATGGCAATAGATTGTGCATTAATATTACAATTTGATTAAAAAGGCCCAGAAAACACTTTATTCTTGTTTTAAAACAGTACTGCTGTTTTGTAGTTTGCTAGTGATAAAGGTGGATTGATTGTGAGAGGAAAAAGAAAATCTTATAGAGATCTTCGGGTGAAATTCTCTTCTCCATTCCATGTCATCTCTAGCTTACCTTCGAGCGAGTGCAAACCAAATTCACTTGTATATTGATGAGGCCACAGAAAAACTAAAAATGTGTTTTTTCAGGTTGAAGTGAACTATAATTATAGAGAAATTGAAGTTTTTATTCAAGGAAAGACCTACAAAACAAAGGAAAGTCTTCTTAAATGATGATGAAGAAAACAAGCCTTATAAAGCTGCGTACTTAGTGCATAGAAAAAGTTAATAAATTATATTTATAGCAAGTTACCATATCTAGCTTAGTTCTATACAAGCGTGAACCAAGTTCGCATGTATCTTGATGTGTAGGTCTCGAGGCATTTAATTATATGGGGTGAATAAAGTGTTCCAAAAACATACAAACGCTCATGGTAAATATAAAGGTAAAAGTACAGGGATAAGGGAATATATGCACATATTTAATAACAGTTTGGCATTTACTGCTTACTGCACTCCCGGCCCTCTCGGGCTTTTATTATCACATACGACCTATTTCATAAGTGAGACTATACCTTCTGTAACTAAAACTTTGTTACAAGTTCAAGATCTAGTGTTTAGAATGCTTGTCTTGTTTTCCCTAGCTAGCAAAGAGATGATAAGGTTATTTTAAATTTAAATATTTATGTAAAAATAAAATAATTTAAATTTTAATATAAAGACAAACTAAATATAACTCTTACACACTTTTATACATAAGACAAAAATATGAGTTTAACAGAATCTTCTATATATTAGAAAAAATCATATTGTATACTATTTATCTCAAGGTATTATATCTAGCATGGTTGTCTAGTTTACCGGTTATCCTTAAAAATTATATCTAGTATGATTAACTAGTTTATCACATGCTATTTAAACTCACAAGAATAATATATGGTATGATTATTTAGTTTAGGAGAGGTTTTAAACTTTTTATTAGGTGTGAATACAAAGTATTTTAAGGCATTTTAGGGATAATTTTTTAGGGTTAGTTCCTAGGGATAACTTTTTAAGGTTGTTTCTTAGGATATAATTAGTAGGTTTCAAGAGTTAAATTATTACAAACTTAAATCACAATAAATATAATATCTAAAACTAATCTTGAAGAAAAAGTTCCATTAATGTAAGTCAATTTTATGCATAACTTCAAGACATATAAAGAATCCTTAATATGATATAAATGATAATAAACATATATCAATATAAAATTAAAAGAATGATTAGTAATCGAGTGATGGTATGATTTATCAAAATTAGTAGCAATAGATAGCATTGGACTAACATTATAAGGTTATGGAAAAACCTCTCCTAAAGTTTTTTTTTTTAAATTGAAGTAAATTGTAATTATAAAGAAATCAAGGCTTTTGCCCAAGAAAAAACTTGCAAAACAAAGAAAAGTTCCCTAATATGGTAATGAAACCTCTAATATACATCATTTAAAAAATCATACAAGATATAAATTTATGAAATATAGAATATAAAAATCTAATAAGTGCTTGAGAAGCAAAATGTTTTAGACATACTTAATGTTTTTATGAAAGAGCTAAAAAATAGCAATATGACCTTTATAGAAGGGTTCATAAAGCTTATGAGGTTTGGAAGAAAAGGAACTTTATGGCTCACATTACGCTGCCAAGCAGTATGAATGATAATATCATACGAGAGTTTAAAATATATGACAATACTAAAAGAAAAGTTTGGAGGTTCATCTTTGATCAAAATTAGATTGATCCCTTACTATCAAGTTTAACACTTGTAAGAAGCAACTAAAACATATAATAAAAAATCATTTAAGACAAACATCAAACATGATTAGGGAGCTAAAAGATGTTGGTTACACCTTAATGAATGAGCAATAATTAGTCTAATTTGTCATGTGCTCTTTACCTTATAACTAAGAGCATATAAAGATGTGTCTAATCCATAATAAAAATATAAAAATGATAAAGGATACAATACGATATCTTGAGTTAGAAAAAAATTATTTTAAAGACAACAAGTCTAGAATAAATATGTACTTGATTGGTTTTAGTTCATTAGGTATAGGGAAAAAGAAATGTAAGAATCAAAATAAATCTTGGTATAAGCAAGGTAAAGGGAAAGCCATTAAGAAGCAAATATTTAACCTAGAAAATATAAATGTTTTTTTAAAAAGAAATGGAGAATGTTGTAAAAGTCAAGTGTTTTAACTATGCAAATAAACGATGTTTTGCTCATGATTATATCAAGCCCAAAAAAATAAAATAATTTATGGTATTTATGAGTACAATAAATATTTATAGTTCTGTTTTTCTAATTGGATCCAATCCTTTATGGAGTTTAAACTCAAGAGCCACTGACCATGTAGTAAAAGATAATGATGTTTTTGTTAAATTTTAATAAGTCTTATATAGAACACAATTAATATATATATATATAATAAACAACTAAAGGTGAAAGAGATTGGTACAAGATTGGTACATGTAAGCTAGTCATGCATAAAGGACAAAGCTTATTTTTATATGTATTATATGTTTCTAAAATTAATTATAATTTAGTTTTTATGTTGGTTTTACTTAAAAAGGTGTTATCTTGTCACCAAGAATAAGTTTTTATAGTACTAGATGTTTATTGGATGATTTTATTATATTGGATATTTATTTTAATATTAGTAATATATGTTTTTTTTTCTTATTTGCAACTTTTATTAATTATGATAATGATGTGACTTTATGGCATGCAAAGCTAGGCTATATAAACCAATAACAAATAAACAATTTATACAAACAAGACTTATATAAAAATGTTGAAAGAGTAGATTTATCGATTTATGAATATTATCTAACTAGAAAAACAATAAAAAAAAACCTACTTTAGATGTTTAAGTTAGTGATAACACAAGTAAATTTGTTTATCACTTATTTCAGTGATGCACTATTAACTACCATATATATACTTAATCATATACCTTTTAAGTCTTATAACCTATTTCGGTGATGCGCTATTAACTTCCATATATATACTTAATCATATACCTTTTAAGTCAATTAAATTATGTCATTTGAATTATGAGAAAAATATAAAATTGACTAGAGTATTCTTCTAATAAATATGAAAAATAAGTCCAATAAGCAAAAATTGTATTTTTATAAGATATTGTGAACATTCAAAGGGAGATGTATTCATAGGTGAACAAGAAAATAAAAATATAACTAAATTTAAATCACAATAGGTAACATTCTTGGAGAATGATTTTTCTAAATAAAAAAATAGGTCAAGACCTGTCTTTTTATAAAACTTGAGACACCATGATGCCTTTTCTATACAAATGCAAATGGGTTTATTTTTCAATGGGAGATACTTGAGGGATGATGAATTAGTTTCAGCTTAAACTTAATTGCTACCATAATGAATTCATTAATGATTGTTGGTCTAAATAAGAGTAATACTATCTTTGATTTATCAATAAATCAATCTTTGTTACGATGAATTGGTTGTCATAACATTCATTATAGTTTTGAAATTGGAAAGGAAGCACTAATGGTTACTCCATAAGATAAAGAGGAGCCAAAAAATATAAATAAAGTTCTAACATGTATTGATAAGGAAAAACATATTAAATCTATTGATGAAATCAAATCAATTTTAAAAATTGATTGATTTCCCAAAAAAAAATGTGAAGTCATTAAAAATAAATAGGTTCTTAAAATAAAACAAAATATTGATGATGATATAAAAAAGTACAAGGTTTGGTTAATGATTAAAGGATACTGTAATATCTCATATCGACAGATGAGGATTTAGGGGAAGGCGTTGTATGAGCAAACTCACTTTGACTAGTAAGATGCGTTTTGAGGCTATATATGGTTGCGAAGAACAAATTTGTGAGGCCCATAAGCCAAAACAGATAATATCTTACTAATGAGCTGGGGTGTTATATTTGGTATCAAAGTCCGGCTCACACACCAAAGCATTACAGCAACCATTGATATGAATTTACTCAATTTATTTATTTTACTTTTTACCTTTAATGTTTAGTTTGTTATAATTGAGCTTTTTATTTTGTTTTAATGTGGCTTTCGTAGTTTTATATCATCGGATATCTATATTGTAAGTTTTACATGATAATCATAGTTGGTTCGAATTAATTTAATATCTTACTATTTTATTATTAAAAAAAAATATGCAATGTATTACTTTTTTAAGTATTTAAAAAATATTTCAGTTAATATAAACTAAATTTTTAACTTTCTATAGGTTTTTAGATTGAAAAGAATAAAAAGACTCATGACATAAGCAAAAAATAAGGAGGAGGAGGAGGAGCATAAAAAAAAAGAACCTAGTCATTTCTATTAGGTGATTAGAAAAGAAAAATCACCTAAGTTGCATGGATACCTTAATTAATAAGAAACTAATAGCTAACAGCTAATGCCAAACGACAAAGCTTCATTTTCAAGTTTGAATTGAAGGTAAAGAAACTGATAATCTGTCAACCTCTTATGGCTACCGCTTGTTCACTAACCACCGCTACAGCATTGTTATCTCGCCTCCCCTTTCTTGAATTCATACCTCGTACCTCATCCTCTTCACATCGAAAATCGAACCGTTTATGTTTCCATTCCAGAACTAAAGGTTTTGTTTAATTATTTATGACTCTCAACTAGAAGAACACCCCAAGCAACAAAATCTTGTAAGACCGTCACCATTTCATGCTTTAAACAACAATCCCATATCCTTAATCTTTAATTCTCCTGAAACCCAGTAAGAATGATTGATGCAGATCATTTTCTTTCCTGTTTCTTGAAACATATTAGTTCTTTTTTTTCCTTATTAGCGCCTATTGTTTCCTATATGTTCTGACAATTAAATGCTTCTAACAGTAATTGGGGCACTGAAAGTGATCCTGGGTTCAAATATCACAACGGAAATTCAGAACCTCGTGGCTTTGGTATGTAAGATCTTATGATTCAGGTGGAATTTGTCAATTTATGTAATACATATAATTTCCAACTTCAATACTGTTTTCATCCATCACATAGTGTTGACTGATGATTTTAATTTTCTGCTTTCTGGGACTGTGTACTACTTGAATGCCATTTGGCTGGTAAAACTTTCTGAGAATGCATTTATTTTTACCACCATCCTCCTATCATCTTGATTTTTTAAAGGAAAAGTACATTTTAATTGATGAATGCATAGTAAGGCATGTGTTTATTGTGAAATTCAATGCGCTGTGACTTTGTATACACCTTTATTATACGAGAACAGTGAGACAAAGATATATAGAGTTTACTTGAGAAAGCTATCAGTGCAGTTTGGGTTTCTGTCGGGACTGGTTTTTTATGTTGTTATTGGTGGTTTTTTAATAGGAATGGAGCACAAGATGTGAACAAGATATTTATCAGTGGTTTATAAGGCCTCTTAGGATCACAAAATCAATGTCATGTTAGCAAAATGCTTTTAAGTTGGATGAATATGGTTGGCAACAATGCTATAATATATGCTTTGAAATTCATATTCTTAGGGTCTCTCTGATAATTGATTCCATCAAATTTGAGTCATCGATAACCCAAAGTTTAAAAGCTTTTCACTTTTCCTAGAAGAAATGTTAAAACATAAATTGATAAACTTAAATGAAGAGTAGGTGAATGCAATCCTGCACCCTAAAGGATCATAATGAAGCCCTGGAACAGAAAGGATTACTTTCCTGTCAATACAGGTTGTGACAAGAGCTTTTGATTGCTTCAAGTAGGCATGGCTCAAATTAAGTTGTTACGTTCTTACAGTTTAGTTTCTATAAGATATAAAAAAGGGTGCAAATCCTCAGAACACACTGCTCTTTGTGCAATATTTATTTGACTCTCCTAATTAGATATCATACAAGATCTGTTTTCTTTAGATGCATGTTGCTGTATTTGTAGAGGATGATTATCCCAAGCAAGTAATTTTTATATCAGGTGCAAATCCTCAAAACGCACTGCTCTGTGTAAATATTTCCTTGACTCTCCTAATTAGATATCATACAAGATTAGTTTTTTGTTTTATTTATATGCATGTTACTGTATTTGTAAAGGATGATTATCTATCCCAAGCAAGAAGTAACATTTACAGTTTCTGTTTGCTTTTCAGGAAATATTGGTGTTACTGTTGATGATACATACAAGGCTTGTGAGAGATTTGAACGCCTAGATGTGGAGTTTGCCTAGATGTGGAGTTTGTGAAAAAACCTAACGATGGTAAAACACCTCTGGTAGATAATAAAATAGTTTAGCCCTTAATTAATATGAGCATCCCGCACATTGTTGGTGGTAGTTTATGTTTGATGGAGTGATCAGGTTAAATTGTTTGCTATTTGGCAAGATAAAATCAATGTTAATCTTGGGCATGGGTTATGTCCTATACATGACATCAATCAATGGTTTAACCTGCAAGTTGTTCTGTGCAAACTTTCTTTATATTAATTTGATATAAAAGGTAACATTCTGGATGATACACCCATCTGCTTCTTGTGCTGATGCATATATTGGTGGTTGTTACTTCTGCCCTCACACCTATCAGATTTGTTTGAATTGCCCTTACCTTTCGACTAGGCTTTCATTATATATAGGAAAAGTAGTGTTGTTGTGCAGTACATAGTAATTACAAAGAGGAAATCTAGGAAACTAAATATAGTAAGGTAAATTTCCTATTTAAGCATTTACAGCTATATGCTTGACTTCAGCCTTTTTATTGACATCCCTCCTCAAATTGATGTGGGCTTATCCATAAGCATCAATTTGGTCGTAAGAAAATGATGACGTTGTCGTGTGAGAGTCTTGGTAAAAACATCAGCTACCTGAAGGTTGCTGGACACATGTGGAAGTGATATAGTTTGAGCTGCAAAGGCATCACGAATGAAGTGGCAGTCCACCTCAATATGCTTCGTGCGCTCATGGAAGATAGGATTGGTGGTAATGTGTATAGCACTTGTATTATCGACAAAAAGAGGAGTAGGAGCGCACTGCTGAAAACCAAGCTCAGTAAGGAGCCCGTGGAGCCAGATGATTTCGGAACAAGCTTGGGACAGAGCCCTGTATTTAGACTCAGTAGAAGACTTGGAAACACGGTCTTGTTTCTTGCTCTTCCAGGAAATAAGTGCAGGGCCAAGGAACATACACCAACCAGTAGTTGAACGTCGAGTGTCAGAACACCCGGCATAATCAGCATCACTATAGGCAATAAGATTAAGAGAAGTACCAGCAGGATAGCAAAGTCCGCTTTGAATTGTGCCATGAACATAACGAATTATTCTTTTAACAGCAGCCATATGGAGGTGCCTTGGAGAAGCCATGAACTAACTAACCTATTGTACTGCATAAGAGATATTAGGTCTAGTGTTTGTAAGATAGATCAAGCTGCCCACGAGTGTACGATATGCTGCCGGGTCTGATAATAAATCACCCTCATCTTTGCATAGTTTGAGATTAATTTCCATTAGAGTATCAAGAGGTGGCGAATTCTGGAGACCAGCAGCTGTCACCAAGTCCATGACATACTTGTGTTGGGATAAAAATATGCCATGTGAACCAGCATGAATTTCTAGACCAAGAAAATATGTTAGAGGACCTAGATCCTTCATGTGGAAGGATTTTTGCAAATGCTACTTTAGTTGATCAATCAGAGCTAAATCAGTACCGGTAATAACTATATCATCAACATACACCAATAGAAACACAACTCCATGTGTAGTCTTACGGAGAAACAAAGATGCATGATATTTACTTTTGAGGAAATCAAATTGAAGAAGGATAGAAGTAAATCTCTCATACCATGCACAAGGAGCTTGTTTGAGACCATACAAGGAGCGGCGTAACTTACACACAACAGAGGTAGGAGTGGAAAATAAGCCTGCTGGTGGTCGCATATATATATCTTCAGTGAGATCACCATGAAGAAAGGCATTCTTCACGTCCAATTGGTGTAAACACCAATGTTTAGATGCTGCGATGGCCAGAATTGTTCGAATAGTACCCATTTTGGCTACGGGAGCAAAAGTCTCCTCATAATGTACTCCATATTTTTGATGGTTTCCAAGAGCCACCAATCGTGCTTTATATCTGTCCAAGCTGCCATCAGCCTTGATTTTAACAGAATAGACCCATCGACACCCAAGAGGAGTCACACCAGAAGGACAATCAACAATGTCCCAAGTCTGATTAGTTTCAAGAGCATGTAATTCTTCCTGCATAGCTTGCTGCCAGCATGGTTCTTTAGCTGCCTGTGAATAACCAGTAGGAATAGCAATAGAGGATAAAGTGGTAGAGAGAGCAGTAGTAGAATTAGGTGCCACAGAGGAGTTAAATCCATACTTAGCAGGTGGCACAGATACTCTAGAGGAGCGGCGTAAAGGAGCCAAAACAGTTACCTCAGAAGCCACGGAAGGGTGCAAAGGAGGAGCAGATGACAGGACAGAAGCTGAAGGGGGCAGCACTGGAAGTCTTCTCTTGTATACCATATGTGGCTTGAACCTGTCAACTTGAGCACTTTGGAGATGAGAAGAGTCATCAAAAGAGGGTAAAGAGGCAAGAGAAGTGGTCGAGGATGAAGGCAAAGAAAAGAAACATTGATTTTCAAATAAAATAACATTTCTAGAAAAATGAACTCGATTAGTGTGTATATCAAAACATAGATAACCCTTTTGAGTAATTGTATATCCAAGAAAGGCACACTTAATTGACTGAGCAGTAAGTTTATTTCTATGAGGTGGAGGAAGATGCATGAAGCATACACACCCAAAGGTGTGAAGATTGGTGTATATAGGATGGCAATGATGAAGTCGGAAATATGGAGACTCTAGACCTAAGACTTGTGAAGGAAGTCTATTGATTAGATAAGTTGTTGTAATGAGTGCTTCCACCCAAAACTTAGGAGGAACAGAATTTTCAAGGAGCAAAGTACGGACCACATCCAAAAGATGGCGATTCTTGCTTTCCACTACTCCATTTTGCTGAGTATAGGAACATAAGCGTTGAGAAATGATACCGTTAGATTGCAAGAAAGATTGGAAATCGCTAGACATATACTCTCCTCCTGAATCTGATCTAAGAGTTTTACCAGTAACAGAAAATTGAGTGTTAACTAGTACAAGGAACAATTTGAACATAGAGAAAACTTCTGATTTGTTCCGCAAGAAATAAACCCATATATAACGGCTATAGTCATCTATAAAGGTTACAAAATACTTGTATCCTGCATAAGAAAGGATAGGACTAATTCCCCAAACATCACTATGAACTATCTCAAACAGATTTGTTGCTCTGCTGCCTTTAAAGGAAAAGGGTAATACTTTACTTTTGCCAAGCTTACATGTGACACAATCAAGGAACATACTGGAAGAGGAATGTATTGTAGTGTTTATTAATCCAGATTTCAACAGATGGGAGAGAATTTTAGGATTTGGATGACCAAGATTATGCCAAACTTCATTAGACACTTTAGGTGCAGTACAAAAGAGAGATAAAACAGAGGAAGGAACCAAGGTGCGTGGAACATGGAATTGGATGAAGAATAGACGTCTGTGCTTAGGCCCCTTCGCTACCAGCTGTCCCGACATCTGGTCCTGTACAATACAACCATGTTTAGAAAAGTATACATCACAGTTATTGTCCACAAACTGACCTACAGAAGCTAGATTTACAGCAAGCTTAGGTGAGACAAAAATATCCTTTAAAGGAGGTATATCACCAACAGCTACAATGGGAAGAGCATTGCCATTAGCTGTTTGAATATGTGAGGGTCCACAATATTTGCGAATATTATTTAAGCCACCAAAGGAGTTTGTCATATGATTGGAAGCACCTGAATCTAAGATCCAAGGAAGAGTCGAAGAACCAGTACCTTGAAGACCAAGTGTGGAGAAAGCACTCACAATCATTTCTTGCACAATCTCTTTGGTTAATAAATGTGCTAGAGGCTGTGAGATAGGTGAGCCAACAAGAGACTGTGGAGCAGAAAGACCAGTATTGGTAATAGCAGTGTGATAAGCTTTGTTGATGCGAGGAGGACGAATAGAACATTCCTTAATAATGTGTCCTGGCTGTTTGCAGTAGTTGCAAAACTTATTTGGATAATGAGGTGCAATATGACTATACTTCTTACAACTATAGCATTGTATCTTGCTCATATCATGGTCTTTCCCTTTTCTGTAAGCAACATAAGCAACTGGGGCAACTCTGGTCTGCTCCATAATGGTCTGAGTATGGAGACGTTGTTCTTCACACAAGAGTTCTCCAAAACAAGCATCCAAGGATGGAACAGGATCACGATTGACAAGAGAGGCACGTATTGGTTCATATTCAGATCGCAATTTCATTAGAAATTGGTCGCGTTGGCTGATTTTATGGACTTGCTGCACTACCAACACTCCTTCAGCAGAGATCTTAGATGTAACAAGATCAGAATAATCATTCCACAGAATCAAAAATCCAGAATAGTAATCTTGAATAGAGAGATCTCCTTGGGTATAGTTAGCAATGGCTAACTCAAGCTGAAACCACCGAGCATTGTTATCTTTGTTATAAACTTGTGTGAGGTGATCCCACATAGCCTTTGCTGATTTATGAGGGCGCAAAGACAGGATCAGATGTGGCTCCATAGAACGGAGAATCCATGACATGATTTGTGCATCTTTGGCTGCCTATGCTGCCTTAGCAATAACAGATCCCTCAACAGCCAAGTCTTCTTTGTTGTTGTCATCTATATGGCTCCATAACTCCTTTCCCTTGAGAAAGATCTCGAGCTGAAATGCCCAAGCAGTATAATTTTTGCCAACAAATCTGACACAAACATTATCTGACTTTTCCATGATGCTATGACTGAGAGAGAGAGAAAAAAGACTAAGATTTTAGGAATTCTATGAGAGAGGCTCTGATACCATATCAGATTTGTTTGAATTGCCCTTACCTTTCGACTAGGCTTTCATTATATATAGGAAAAGTAGTGATGTTGTGCTGTACATAGTAATTACAAAGAGGAAATCTAGGAAACTAAATATAGTAAGGTAAATTTCCTAGCATTTACAGCTGTATGCTTGACTTCAGCCTTTTTATTGACAATACCTCTACAGGTGTCTTAAATGTACCTCCTAACTAATCCATTGTCCAAGGAAGGGAATTGATACAAATATTTTGTATTTAGTTTGAATTTAACTGATAAGTGTTATGATTGCTTGGCTGGAGCAGGACCATCTCCAAAACACTACCTTAGTTTAGTAATGTGGTTGGGAGTGTTTTTTGGTGTGCTTTTCAATGGTTTTGACATCGTCAACTTAAAACCATTTAAAAGGTACCTAAAAAAGCATTAATATGGTGCCTTTTTAACTGATAAGCACTTCCACTGGCGTCACCAAACACAAATTTACTAATGTTTAACCCCCAGTTTATCTTTGCTTGTCCAGTTGTATTTTATTTTCCTCTTTTCCTTATCATAGGCCAAAAAAATTATTGCATCAATGACTTAATATGATTAGGAAAATAGTTGTTTTATTTGGGTTTATGGTGCAACATAGGCATTTATATTACCATCGGTTCATCATTTAATTTATATGTTATAATTACTTGCCTCAGATCTGTGAGTCTGGTTGCAGGAAAAATGAAAGGGATAGCATTCATCAAGGATCCTGATGGCTATTGGACTGAAATCTTCGATCTCAAGACTATTGGAAATGTAACTGAAACCGCTGCTTGAAATCATGTGAGTCACTACAGCTTTTGTTGTTGTTGTTGTTGATTTATTCTTGTTTGTCTTCCATCCTCATTAGATTGGCAACGTAATCAAATTTTTACTGTTACTGTTCAAGATGCAAAATTGTGTTCATATATACTCACAGACAGTCATTAGTATCTACACATTTGATCAGGGAAAGACATCTTTATAGTTAGTGTGCAAGTCTCAGTTCAAGACTGTATCACCTCTGACTTATTTTGACTTGTAAAGACTCGAGTGTGCACTGTTTAAGAGTTTGTGAGATGGAAGAAGTGGTGAAATGTTCTCTGGCTAATTGTGAAAGATGATAATGTTGCGGGTGTTGGAATTAAGGGTACAAATTGTTAGGGTGTTTGGTTGTATAACCATATAAATTTTATGAAATATTATTGTGATGGTGGGTGGCCATTGCTTTATTCATTTTAACCTCCATATAATCTTTACCCTGCTAGGCAACATTGAACCACTTTTGGGAATCAAGTGTCAACCTCCTTAACAAATGGAATGTCTAGCAGGGCTAAAAAGCTATGTGGCTTGCATTTATGTTGTGCGTGTTGCTTACGCATTCTTCCGTGTCCCTTTTTGATGCTCCATATATTTTGAGAGGCTTCAACAGTGGTACATGTTATACCTGTCTTGTTATTCATGTATAATCTAGAGGTAGCCCCCATGAGAGTATGATGATTGTGCAGTCACATTTCTGGTCTCCAACAATTTATACTCCCTGTGGTATCAAGTCTTGTATCTAGGTAATGTGTAAAGCAATACACTCTGAACTGCCGCCTCCTTAATGCACACTCTTGGCCCAAGGCTCCCAAGCGGTGAGATCCCAGCTAGATTTAACTGGAATCTCTGCTGTGTGATCCAGCTCTTTTTTTCCCTTTTCTTCTCTCTTATGAGTTTTGGGTGTAAGGGTGGCCTGGCAGCACTTCATTTTGTTATCCATGTTTTCAGCGTTGATCATTTTGTGCAGGAAAGTGGGCATTTTGCAGTCTTCAAGATTTCTTTCTTCGAAAGATGCTGCAGAGTAAGAATTAAGTTTTGTTTTCAATGCACGCATCTCTTGTGATGGAGATGACCTATATTTTCGTTCAACATTTTTTTCATTGCCTGCTCATTATGTAGTTGAATTTAGGGTTTGGCACCTCGAAATGTACTAGGAATTGAAAATAAATGGCTAGGTTTTTGTGGCTTTTTTTCACTTCTTTAATATTTCTTGAGCGAAAGAGCGTATGTGTGAATTGGGGTTTGGAGGAAATATCATTTATTACAGGTGCGAGGTAGAAGTAGATGCATGTAAAGAAAATCTTCTTGGGATGAAAGAATGAGGGATTGTTATATTATCAAGCTTAGCTTTCCGTGTAAGCAATTGGCATTCTTCTGTAGGTTTTTTTTGCTGTTGTAGTTTTAAAAAATAATTTTAGAAAAATTATAAATTATATTTTTTTTATAATTATATTTTTAAAAGAGTTTTTAGTTGAATTTATATAAAATTATGAATTAAATTAATTAATAAGATATTTCTAAAAAGTAAAATGTTATTTTTATTACATTTCATCACGCTGCTAAACATATATAACCGAACAAATTCTTAATATATTCTCTTCTTTGTATGTTAAGTAGGATGATAAAAATATTTTTTCATGTTTTTAAATTATTTTATTTTAATATATTTCTAAATAAAAAGTATTTTAAAAAATAAATGTTATTATAATCTAAAATATCCTCCAACATGTCGGTCACGCCATCGTTTCAACGGAACACTTCCAAGCTCCGACAACAAGTTTATGTGCACGAAACATTGTTTTGCAGCTGCACCCATCCACTACTATGTTTTCCGTTCAGTTTCTATGTCTTCAACCATCTTTAGTTTTAGCTTCATCTAGTTCTAGACTGCCGATTTATTTTCAAAAAAGTTTAAATTTTTTTAATTAATTTTAAATTAATATATTTTTAAATTATTTTAATATACTGATGTTAAAAATAATTTTTTAAAAAATAAAAAATATTATTAACATGTATTTTAGTATAAAAAATTATTTAAAAAATAAATATAACTGTATTATCAAACGAGTTATTGATGGCTAGCAACTAGTAATAGTATGTTTTGAAATTATAATAGATATTGTTTTATAAAATATTTTTTTATTAGTATACATATCATAATAATATATTTTTTATTTAACACGTTAAAACAATTTAAAAAATATTATAACAAATTTAATTTAAAACTAAAAAAATTATTTTTTAAAATTCATCCAACGGCATAAACAAACATTATATCTTTTAAATATAAAAATAGGGTTTTTTTTGTTTGTTGGCACCATAAATTCTGAGATTTTTGTTGGTACAGTAATATTTATCTCCCGGTTGGTGCAATCTTGAGCCATTTTCAGTGGCTTCAAGAACATGTGTTAAGACTGTCATTGGAAAGCGGATAGGTATCAAGCCATTTTCAGTAGCTTCAAGAACATCATCAATTTAATTTAATTTTAAAAGGTATAATTTAATTGATAAGTTTTATATTTATTTTTTAAAAATTATTAATTTGAATTTTATAAATTTTAAAACCATTAAAAATTTATATAATTATTAATTTTAAAATCTATAAAATTAGTTGAAATATTTATAAACTATCCACATATTTATTTTAATAAAAAAATATCGAATTCTCCACAATTTGTTTTCGTATTATTTTAGCTACGTCTATTTTATTACGAGTTTTTGTTCTTCGTAATTTCCAAGGATTAATGAAATTTTACCCTTGTCAGAAAATAAGATTTAAATCTCACGGTTTCTTTCATGAATTTGATTCTGACCTCTGCCTGTTCAAGTTGTCATGAGGCAAAATCACTGAAAGGTGTGAGTGACCATTCTCAGATCTGAGGCTTCAAAGTTTGGTAGACGAAGAATGAACTGTGTGGGATTGGTGAAGCCATCTCCATGTGGGAAGAGTACCGGCCCTTCGCAATGATTTTCAATGATGGCAGTAGGAGTCCTTCTTTCCATTTACTTAACCCTCTTCCACGAATTCTCTTCAAAGACTTTTTATACCTGGCCCTTGGCAACTTTTATTAATGGGTTTGGTGTGTAATTATAATTGTTTTTTAAAGTGTTTTATATTTAAAAATATTATTTTTATTTTTTAAAAGTTATTTATGATGTCCACGTATTAAAATAATATAGAAAAATTTAAAATATTTTTAAAATATAATAACAAAACAAATCTAACTATGATGGATAACACTTGTAGGAAGATCCGTGAACAAAAAGATACAAATTAGTCAAATTAGGGTACTTCTTATCCCTGAAGTCCAACCTGCCTTTTATCCTCCATGTTAGATTGTATTTTGTCCATCGTCAAAATGAGAATTGCTTCCTTTGAATAACATAGACATTAACCTAGCCTAGCCTATCAAGTTAATTAAATGATTTGTTAATCTAATTCAAGTTAGATTTTGCTTCAAATGTCAATTATTTTTCATAAAAAAATTAATATTATTTTATAAGCATTTTTTATTATTTACGAGTCAAACTACATAATTTCTAAGGTGAATTTTGATAATTTTGGCACGAGTCAGCTCTATATTTGTTTTTATAATTATGCTTAATGCTAAGTGAATACATTACAACTATTTCGAGTTTGTTTTATTATTATTATTATTGATCATCTTTGATGGTATAATATTTCTCTATGAACTAATCTAATTTATTGCTTGTCCCATATGATCAAGTGGTTACTTGTGGTCACAAACTATAGTCAACCAAAGTACCACTTATGACTTTTGAGGCTCACACGCAAGTGTTTGTATCAAAAGATAGAAAAGGCCTCATTGCTGGATGCACATAATTCCTTGCTCTCCTGTGAAAAATAGACTCTATGCTACAAACCTCTGCGCAAGCTTCCAAAATTTATAACAGTACTTATTTCAGAGGGCTGAGCATAAAATACTTATTTCAAAGTTCTAAATTTGAATTCCGTTACTAACTCTCTTAAAAGATATAATATTTATTATTAAACATACAAGTAATTCTTTGTACAATTATTATATATATATATATATATAAAATATAGTTTAATGGTTAAATTTTAAATTTATTTTTTAAAAATTATCAATTTAAATTTTAGAATCACTTAAAATTTACATGTTTGTTAACTTTAAAACTTGTGAGATTAATTAGTTGAAATAAATGTAAATTAACTTAAATATTTATATTAATATTATAAAATTAATAATTAATACTATATGTGTTGACATAAAAAACTGATTGTTTATAATTAGTAAATTTCTCAAAGTGACAGAAATGTCAAGTAGGTGACACGCCTTTTGACCTTACTACACTGCACTAGAAAAGGCATAGAAAATCATAGCCAACCGCTTTATAACAATCAAACATGGAAAAATTATTTGATTATAGAAAATCATGGTAGTCTAATTAATAATTCATAGGAGAGACAGGTTTCTTTTTTATTATTATTATTATTATTATTATTATTATTTTAGATTTTCTTTCATTTTTTTATGTTTGACATTTTGTTTCTAACTTTCAAATTGTTATGTCTGAAAAAAACATTAATTAATACTAATATTATGAAAAAGTGTTTTTTTTTTATGATTTTAATATTCTAATATAAAAAAAAATATAAAAACATCTTATTCATACAAGTTCAACTTGCACCTAGGGCAATGTGGTGACCAGCCTATAAGATACTTAGGAGATGCTAATATGGGCCTGTGATTTCTTGTCATTATACGGTTTTCGGCCATCAAATTTGCAAAGCCGAATCTTTTGGTTTGTGCACGACATTTTTGGTATGGATTTTAATAATTGATTTAAGTTATTTTTTATTTTTAATTTTAAACATGAGTTATAAATATGTTGGTTCAAAATAAATCTTTAATTCAAATCAGAAGTTGTTAAGGAATTGTATACATCTTTTCTTTCATTGAAATTATTTTTTTAACTTTTAATTTATAGATTTTAACTTTTATTTTTTAAAATTTATTTAAATTATTTCTCAATAAACAATACTTAGAATTGAACTTATTTTTTCATAAATTATCTTAAAAAATGATTTTCAAATTATAACTCAAAATCTGAAATTATTTCTCTCAAATCTTGCAAACAAAATCTAAATGTATTCTTAAAAAATATAAAAATAAAAAATTAATAATAATAATAATAATAATATAGGTGAATTTTTAAGTCAATTTAAAAAATTAGTGTCAATTGGTGCAAGAATACCTAGAAGAACACATTGCAAGACAATTGAAATTATTGGCTAGCAATCAAGTCAACTTGAACTATATAAATGATTAATGTTAGTAACATTTTAAAAAGAAATTGAGGAATACTTGCATAAAGAAAACCACAATAAAAAAAATTCAAGCTATTTTTTTTTCTAAACAAACTTTTTACACAATTTATCTTTTTTATACTGGATGGCTACAATTACATAATTCTATTCTTTCCATACACTTTATAAATGATTGGACTGAGAAAGTAAAATAAGGGATTATATTATCTAATGCCACAATCTCAGTTGCATCCACTTTGATTTCTTTCCTGTCAAAAGTTATTTGGTATAAAAGATTAAAAGATCCATTCAAATTGTCTTTTCAATTTCTTTCAAAACTAATTTTATACTTTGTTTACAATGCTCAACATCCTGGTGTTTTTTTGAGTAAAACAAATAAAATTATTTATTTTATGAGTTCTATCCAAAATATTTATTCTTTTAATTTTATACACTGTGATATTTGATGTTCATATAAAATTGAAACATACTATGTTATTTTTTAACTATTATGGATGATTGTACTCATTTTACCTTGATTTCTCTAATAAAATTCAAATATAAAACATAAAGTTTGTTAATAATGCTCATGACTTTTGTTAACATTTAATTTAACTATTAAGCTAAAACTATACAAAGTAATAATGGTCTAGAATTCATCTTTTTAAAGTCATTTCTCTCTACTTTATGCATCCTATTTCAAATTTTATGTACACACTTTAACAAAATGATGTTGTTGAACAAAAATATAAATACTTTTTTAATATTAGTCAAGCTTTAAGATTCAAAACTAATTTATCATTGAAATTCTAGGGTGAAAGCTTACTCACTGCCACTTATCTTATAAATCAACTTCTCACCCTTGTTTTGAACCATATATCGCTCTATAAACTTTTATTTGGCAAACTTCCCGCATATACACATCTATGTGCTTTTGGTTTTTTCTGTTACGTTACCAATTTGCAACCTTTGGTCAAATTTTCACCAAAAGCTTATCGATGCATTTTTATTGGATATCCTTCAAGCCAAAAAAGCCTACCAAGTTTATGATCTTATCACTTCACAGTTCTTCACTAGTTATAATATTGTTTTTCATCAAAATATATTTTCTTTTTCCATTCTCACTTCATCTAATTTTTCACCTTCAATCTCCATACTAATTAAATCTCTTGACTTCAATGTTATTCCAGTTTCAATTCCATCATCTACCTCTCACTCATCATCCAAGACACTTAATTCTTTTTCAACTCTCTCTTCTCATGATTTCTCACCATCATCTTCAAATTCAACACATATTTTCTTTTCATTATCTTTTTATTCTCCTACCTTAAACACACCTACTTCTATTCTTCATTACAATGATCAACCTTAACAACCCTCTATTGTTCTTCGTGACTTTCATTTTGGCTAGGTTGGTATGTTAGTGCACTAGACAATCATGAGCAAGTCATCCTCTTCTCAGTCAAGTATAAGTTCAACTTTATTAGTTATTATCTCCTTCTTATCAATTATTTCTTCAAATCCTATATGTCATGAACATACAAAGTATATTTAAATTGATTGTCATGTTATGAGAGAAAAAATCCAAGCAAGTCAAATTGTTACAAGATTTATTATATTTTATCTTTAGCTTGCTGATATCTTTATTAAGGTATTATAAGGAAACATTTTTAAGAAATTAATGAGTAAGTTGAACATTCTTAATGTTCATGCTCCAACTTGAAAAGAAGTTTTGAGATTTAATTTATCACAACTTGTAGAGTTATTTTTTGATAAAATATTTTGAGTTGATCTCAATATCTTATAATCCTACTTTTACAGGCACAAGATAATCACCCTTTAATGTATGTATATATAATCATTGTAACATTGAATGAAATTTACATTCTTTTCATGATTTTAGTTTTTGTCACTGCTGAAGGAAATATTCTTATAAATTATCATCTCAAGTAACAAGGAGCAATTTGCTGCTTTTTCTACTTTTCCTTTGGTGTTCTTTAATATACAAAATCTTTATTCCATGCTTCCTATTATGATTGTATTCTATGGAACAACGCCAGAACATATCCTACAAGAAAATCTCAACAACTATTCCACATTAATATATATATTCTAAAATTACTGGATCCAAATCTTGGCACCTCTGCTATATGCATTAGAATATTAAGGACGTTCAATTGTCAGAATGCTTTCCCTCAACTCTAGCAAGCTGTACATAGTCCATATGAGCATTGCGAGTGTGGTAAACTTTCGTTCATGTAAAAGCCGGGGTCTACAGGAAACATTAAAATGACATAGAGACGTTTGTTCAACTTGTAGTCCAAAATTTGTCAGATTTTCAATTAAATAAAATAAAATAATAAGAATAAACATATTATTATATGTACCTATGAACATATTGAAAATAAATGTTATTTATCGATGCAAATTAAATGTATTTGTATAAAATAAAGAGACGGGACCATGGGAAGATAAATAAAGGATACAGCATGTATAATAAATAATGGGGATTGTGTTAGGAGAGACTGAGATTATGATAATTTATTACTCCATTTTTAAAAGCTTTTTGCCTCCACAAAAATCCAAAATTTCCACCAACACCTTTCCTGTTTTAAAAAATTATAGTAGGCCAGTTCCCACCTTCAGTCAGACCTAGCTAGCTAGCTTTTTTATATATATACTAAAAGATTCTGGGCTCTTCAATCAAAGTCCCTGGCAAAGAAGTGAACAATCTAAGTTGAGAATAATAGGAATGAGTTTGCCAAATCTTTTCTATTTGCGTATATTAAGCCTATCAACCTTTTTCTATTTATATATATCCTACAAAATTTCCTCTCATAATCTATACTGGCCACAATTACCCCTTCATACAGCATCACTGAAAATTCAATATGATGGATAGAATAACCCTATTCATGAAGGGCGTGTGTGTGTTATACATAGCATGACGGTCACCCAATATGTAAATCAAAACCAAAAGACGCTCAAGAACTCTGTCAATATTCTTTGAAGTGGGAGGAAAATAAAAAGCTTTAAGAAGGGAGAAGAATAATGCATGGTTGGTTCAGGGTCTGTTCAAACCCGTTTAGTTACTATTCATAATGGTGTAATGGATCCTATTAAAAAAAATTAGTTGAAAAAATCTGTAAGTAATAGCTTTATACTTTCATAAAATCTTTTTTTTTTTAATGCTGTAATCACAAAAGCTATTGCACTACTTGCACTTACGCATCAAATTCTTTTTTTTTTACCCTGGTTTTTACTAGTCTTTATCGTGATTGGGGGGGGGNGGGGGGGGGGGTTTGCAAGTGAGTGAGGACCGTACATACACAAAACTACATCATCATCATCTATACCTAGATCTATCACCTAACCCAAAAAAGGAATGCAGAGAAAAGGGAAAGAAAAGAGAGGTCTTGGCAAACCCCTGTACTGTCAAAAGAAGAAATGTTTCATATATTTCATCAGATAAAACAACACAATCCCCCAGGAATTCGAAGTCTTGTCTGAAATCTCTCCACCTTACCCCGTCAAATCTTTCTTGATTTTACTTACAGTCAGTCAGTCCATATATATCATTTCATTCAGTAGTAGTAGTGGTACATGACCGTCTCCGGCGTCTTGTTTTCATCAATGAGCAGGTTGTCATTGTTATTGTTATTACTCCCATTAACACCGTTATGATTACCGCTAGTGCTAACCTTTTGCTTAACGTCCTCAATGAAATCATAGTCTGATGGGGTTTCTCCAATATTCCCATTTGGCTTCTCTACCCATTGGTTCAAAATTTCAACTCCATTGTTACCATTACCAAGCATGACCTTCTGGTTCTGATCTCCATACCCATTTGACGACATGAAGCTGTGAAATCCCATGTCTTCTTGTTTGATCTCTCTTCCATAGCTTATCAGGCTGCAACTCACATCAGAATTAGAACTGCAACTTGCTTCACTGCCAAACACCATGTAATTATCTTTCACTGGATGATAGTATTGCATGGGACTGAACAAGCCCTCTTGGGTGGTTTGGAAATTTAAAGAGTTTGTGGCTAGAGAAACACTGTTGGTGCTTAAGAGACTAGACGGAATTTGAGAAAAGGGCTCAAAGCCAGTGAAAGATCTGTTTTGGGAGTTATAAGAGAAAGAACCACCAGAGTCATTATACATGGATGGCAATGAATGAGATGTTAATGGTGGAGTTTGATGAGGAGATTGGAATGTTGGGGGTTTTCTTTGAGGTTGAGGAGCCATGGCCATGAGTTTCTTCTTGAGCTTGGTGTTCCAGTAATTCTTAATATCGTTGTCTGTCCTTCCCGGTAGCTGAGCAGCTATTATTGACCATCTGCAATTTGCATGTTAAGGGAAAATAGGTTGCATAATAACAAAACTCTAAGTGCGCATTTAGCAGCTGTAAGTAGGTATTGATGTAGACTCCTAACTTGGCATGCATGCATAGAAATTATCCAAAAAATAGGCAGATTCTTTATTTGTGTGGGATGGTTTTCTTAAGTTAAAAGGAAAAACAACCTAGAATTTTCTGTCTTTCAACCTTTCTTCTTCCCGAGCTGTTTTTAGATAAATTGCCTAAATATAATTTCACAGATGATACTTGTGGAAAGTAAAAGAAACCAAAAATCACAAATACTAAGAGATATAAGCAAAGAAATTGTGTGATTTGAGTATAAATTATGGATCAAATTAAGAGAAAGACACAAAATAAGGATCAAGAAGTCCTTTAAAGTGAAAATCAATGCACCTGCTTCCAATGCTTGCAAATAGGCTGCAGATTACCCTATCCTCCTCATCAGAGAATTCACCATGTTTAAGATTGGGTCTCAGATAGTTTAGCCATCTCAGTCTACAACTCTTGCCACATCTCTTAAGCCCTGGTCATCAAAAACCATGTAAAAACAACCATTAGAAAGAGAAAGAAAAAGGAAATGGTTTGATCCTAATTGTTAGTGGTGATCTTACCAGCTTTTTGAGGTAGAGCAATCCAATTGCCACCAGTCCCATATTTCTCTATGTACTCTTTAAGCTTCGAGTCTTCTTCTGGTGACCACGGCCCCTTCTTCACATTTGCCTTGTCACAACAAGGAGCCCTTCCCATCTCTCTCTCTCTCTTGGATATCCTCTCTACACTGTGAGGAACCCCAATAGGTCTCAATTCCTACAAAAACTGGTGGAGGTCTGCTTGTGCCTTTTAATTATAGACTTGGAGTGTGATAGAGACAAATAATATATATATATATATATTAGTCCTCCTCTTTTCGAACATATACACAGTCAAAATGATAGACAAGTTCAACCAGTTTCTGACTAGTGCCCTAAAATACAAGCAAGGCTAATAGAACTTTCCATCTTCAAATTTTTAGGTACCCTAAATAAAACATCCTCCTCTCTCTCTACATTTTTCAAAGACATCCTAGCTAAGTCTCATTACTAGAAATTCAACAGGAAATGAATTGATAGCTACAGGCCTTTGAATTGTGACATTTTCCAAACCCTAAACTAATTATTGGTAGATAAATATAACTAACCTGGCTTCAACTTGCTCGTTAACAAGTCATACATGCATACATAAATAAACTCTTCTTATATGCACACCATTCTAGATCTTCATATCATTTATTCCTGTACATGCTCTGATTTTGAAACAAGTTCCAATGTTACCTGATTTAGTTCTATCAATAACATTATTGTGGATTATTTATTTGAAGAGGTGCTGTGCCGTTTTGATAAGGAACACACTGTCTCCTTTTTTTAAATTCAATTATCACTGGAATGAAATTAATGTGTGCTTATTAGTGTTTCCAGCAGTATTAAACATGGTGCTAGTAAATTAACGTAACCATGCATGCATAAGACTTTGTGGAAAATAATTAATTAGCCAATGCACCCTAGTTAATATATTTTTCAGTAATCATTATGTTAACCATCCCAGGCTAGTTCAGTATAGTAACTAATTAGTTACCTTAAAAAGAATGGTTTGCTGACTCAAAAAATATCTTTTACAGTTGAACCTATATGTTGTTGGGCCATCCAAGCATGATATTCAATTTATCTGATCAGGTTCTTGGAACTGACTCATCAATGCCATTCTTTTGACTTGATGACTCATTATAGCTATTGCCACAGTTTGTCATGAATGCAAAAATAGGAAACCAAATGTCACAGAGAGTTTGCTATAGTGAATTGCAACATTTCTTTACAGGGATGGATGAAAACTAGTGGCCCAGAAACCAGTTTGGAGGGACACTTCTCGATCTTGTAGGACATAAAAATGAAAAAGTAAAAATAAAAATATATAAATCCTTCTAAAAGTCCCCGTGTTCCTAAGCTTTCTTAGAAGACAAACGTTACATGTTTTTGGTGAACAATATATATATGTTTTTGTTGATGCTAGCTCGCTGGATAGGGTTAGGCAGCCGCATGAAAATCCACAAATAGAGGATGGGATGATCAAAGCCGACCTACATATGATGATGTTTTTATCCGTGTAAGAAGACTAACCTGGACAGCTACAGTATATATTTGATGATAGAGAGCTTGGAGTCTTCCAACTCAAAATTTGAGATGAAAATCTGTTGAAGATTAGATTTTGTCACTTTTGAAAGGACAGTGCCTTGATGGAATTAATTACGTTCTCCTCTAATATTTCTTTCTTTTTCCAAAAAAGTGCTCTTTTTGCTATTTTTTATTTTATATATAAAAAGGGGCGACATTTCTTAGGCTGGATTTCTTAAATCTTCTTAAAGTGGTGATGTTTGTCTTTTAATATATATATATATACACACACACGAACCAAACTCTATCTTAACGTCATATAATTTCTCTGCAATATTTTGGGTTTAAGTTTCTTCCACCAACTCCTTTGCCTGAATTTCTTGACAGGTAAAAGAAGAAGAAGCAATGCCTCTCAAAGGAAGCAGCGGACATGAAGCTGATCGATTCGTTATTATAATTAGACAAAAGTCTTAAAAGTTAAAATAAGAGTAAAAGTAGAAATGATCATGTTTTCCTATGTCATATTTGCAACTTGAATTCTTTATTATGAAGCAAGAAAAATCTAGTGGAGTTTTCTTATGAGGAGGAGAGGGTCCTATTTTTTTTCAAACTTAATATGGAATTTTATCTCTTAAAATTCAGCAAAAACAATGGCAGTACCGTTTTAGTCACTTAAATTTAACATGGTAATTGAGGATAATAGATGGTTTTTCAACTTGAAGGAAGCTGGACGGGATTGGGATTGAAGCTTCTTGGAAGCATCAGACTTCAAGGAATTATAATTTTCTTTAATATGGTGATAAGGGGGAGATAAACACAGACGATTTTGAGACGATTAAATACAATTAAACATAGACTAGTGTGGCAAAGCCCACGACTCTAGTTTTTTCGTGTTTTCTAATTCATTTTGTTGATGTTGATTTTTGCTTTGTGATTCTCAGGAAATTAAGATAAGCATGTAAAGCATTGCGGAAAGACAGAAATATATGTTGAAATTTCTGTCCAGCGACACCAAAAGAGATGAATATAAATTGTTTTACTTGCATACAACTGTTTTACATCATTAAGAGATATATACGGGGTCCCATTTGCCCATTTGTTTTATCTAAGAAATTGATTATAGTCATCGCCAACGTGAAACAGCATTTTTTGTCCTGAAATCGTCAACTTCTCATTAATATTTCTTCAAGCCTTTGGACATTTTAATAACCAACATTTTCTTTTTTATTTTTCATAGATAAGATCATAAACCCACAGTCATGAGTTAATTATATATGGTTAGAGGATTAATATTAGTAGTTAATGGTTAGCAAGACGTAAAAAAATAATGTTATTGCTACTACAAAAACTCAGTTGGCCGCCATTACATATACAGGGATATATTTTGAGCTCCTCTTGTGATGCATTTTTAAAAACTAAAATACTTTTTTTAAAAATAAGGAATTTATTATTCCAGAGTCTGAGATCTATTCATCTTCTATTAATATATATCTCTTTTTAAAAAATATAAAAAATACACATGCCCGTATAATTAATTTGATGTAATCGATTTACAATCATGTATTGGAGTTGAGCCATGAGAATAAAAAAAAAATCAAGTCAATTAAAACATTTGTACTATTATATAGACCAAGAACGTGAACTTTTGGTTTAATATGCAAATTGCTCTTGTTTTCTAACAATTCACTCAACAACTCTTCTACTTTGAAAATATTTTTATTGCTACTCACTTTTCACCTAAACAATCAACTCCAAACTACTTAAATCTTGAATAAATCTCACTATAGCATAAAAAAATCCATCAAAGTATCACAAAAACAACAAAAACTAATAAGTAAAATAAAATCCTCAAAAGTAAGTACAAGAATTAGATAAACTAAATGAAAAACCATCAAATCTAGTAATATAGCAATCAAATTTAGGATATATTAGATTATTGCTCCACACTTCATTGCAAATTAGATTAAAAAAATTAATGTAAAAAGAAATAACTAAATACAGCCAACATTTTCTTAGTAGAAAAAAATTTAAGCAGAGTGGGAGTTGACCCGATATGATCCAGTAGTATTGACGAGTCTAAAAATAACTTGAATTACTGATAAAAATATAATTTAATTAAAAACAATTCAAGGTGACATTTTATTTTAAAATATTCAGACAATAACATTTTGGATAAACCCAATTCAATCCAAGTTAATTTTTCAAATTCACAACCCGGATTATGAGATTATGATAACCTCATATAAAATAAATTAACATAAATTACAAAACTCAATTCAATCAACTCAATATTAAAAAATAAAATTAAAAAAATAATTAAAAAAACAACTCAGGTTAACTTGCTAAATCCATAATTGAGTCATGAGACCAGAATAACCTTATAGAAAACAAATAAAAAAATTATAAAGCTCAAATCTCAATAAATTTATGTTGAATACTAATAAAAAAAAATTTTAAAATTGTTCTCATAAAAAATGATGGAGAGCTTATAGGGGCTTGAACACTCCCTAGTAGGCAAACTTCTATCTTTTACTAAATGATTTATTTATGCTTCTTTTGTGCAAAACCTTTTACTTTTTCAATATTTTGGTATTTTATTTGTATTGAATTAGTTTAAGTTAAAGTTCTTTTTAATATCAGCTCTTGACTATTTAGAAATATTTTAAAATTTAAAATTATATTTAGATGCTTGATATTGTATTTTTATTGTATAATTAGAAGTTAATTTATCTTTAAATTTGAATTAAAATCATATATGTTGAATTAATATTTTTTTAATTATATATATATATAATACAAGACCACATAACAAAACCCCAATTAGAACAAAATTAACAGCCCTGATTAAAATAAATTATGGATAAATAAAAAATTGATTTCAAAGAACATTGAATTGATATATTTCTGTAAAATCTTTTTTTATCTCAGTTCTCAGTTTATTTTATTTTTTTTAAGCTTTGTCTCTTCTTTTCTTTTTTATGTTAAAGCTTAGGATCAATCCTTGATATCAAATTTCATTGAGTTTGTAGATAAATTTCATTGAGTTTGTAGACGTTGCTTATGAATATATTTAAATAAATTATAAAAAGTTTGCTTTGATATATAAATTGTATGCTTATAATCTAAACTTGTATGAATATCAGTCTACAAATTGGATAACTAATTTGATTAGTATGCATTGGTAATGATAAACAATTCAACATATATTTATCCGCTTAATAATTTTGTATAACAAGTTTGACCATTAATTTTAAATGGATGAAAATATTTAAGAATATAAATAAATTAAAGATTATGATTAATTGGTTTTTAATGTTAGTGTAATCTATAAAGATATATTTTTATCAAATATTTTTCCTATTTTTCTATGCTTGATAATGTTAGGAAAATCTTGGAAGGAAAATGAATTATAATTAAGGAAGATTATCCAAGTTTCCTCCATGAAAAACAAGCCCTTTTCGAAATAAATGGCTTAAGTTTAACAATATTTAAAGAAAGTTTTGAACAAAGCTATGAATCCTTCTTCTATCCATTCTTCAACTTAAGATATCATTGATTTGAAAGGGATAGAGGCTATACGTTTACTTCTTTATAATTAAAACTACAGTAAGAATATAATTAATTAATTTTAAACATTATAGAACATAAAAGGCAAGTGTCATCGTCAACATTGACTCTTTTACAAGAAAGATCCTTGCTAGCGCTCGTCTCTATTTCTCAACGGTTGGCAAGCCAAGGTAGAAAAATGTTGCAGGCTGTACCCATTTGATAATTATTATATTGTTAAAACATATTGGTATATTATTATTTCTAAGTTGTTAAACTGTAATGGATGTCGTTAATTGCCGTCAATTTCTTTACAGGCTGCACTTGACTCTTGTGTTTCGACCTCTTCTTTCGTGCTTGCCAGTCACTATATTAACCAAAATACTGTGATTAATTAATTTTTGAGACTGCAAAAGAATAAGAACAAATGCAATTACAAGTAATCGAGTAAAAATCATAAGTCAAACCCCACCTTACTTCTTTCTTTTGTCTTTTTAGTGGGGTTTAGCTGATAACGTTGTTAGGGTTCTAGCTAATTGTAGTTGACGATGAAAGAAAATGATAGCACCTCAAATGATTTAAAAACCAAACATTTGCATAAACTTCGCCTCTATTTTGTTCTATCCGATGGCATGCGGTGTGGCTCATGGGTTCGGGTTTGGTTCAATCTCGAGGTTGTTTTGGATAGCTTGTGGTGATTTTCTTCAGAATAAAAGAGTTTTTGATTTATCAACAACAATTATAAGTAGCTTGTGGTATGTAAATTATAATATTTTAAATGTGAAAGAAAAGGTACCATTTAATGTAATTTTCTCAAAAAGTTAACACTTCTCCTTCCTACGTCTTATAATTTATGAATTTTGTAAAGCTTCTAGAAATATTTCTTTACTCGGAATTTTGGGTATTTTTGCTTATTAACATTGTTTTTAAAAACAATTGGCAAAATAATTCATTTTGAGACAAAATTGATAAAATAGCACAACTATATATGTTGCAATTAAAAAACATGACATTTAAAGTCATCTTCTATGTAAAATGCAGCATTTCAAAAAAAAAAAGGATCGCACAAATTATAATAATAAGAGATAAGAGAGAGAGAATATTGTAGATATATATCAAAACTCCTATTACAACACCATTAGTATTATCAAAAAGATGTTGATGAGATAAATTCAACGATATCAATAAAGTTCACTAATAGTAATTAAAGTAAGTCACATTCTTCGTAAAAAAGCAAGTGAATAATTACAACGAGGAGAGAAGAAACAAAAAGAATAAAAAAAGAAAGAAAGGAAACGAACTTTAAAAGTACATCAAAGACCGTGTTACTAAACTAAATACATCATTAAAAAGATATTTACAAGATAAATTCAATAACACAAAAAAAAAAATTAATGATGACTAGAGGGGATCACACTCTCTTTTCAAAGGAAAGAGAGTTACTTGTTACATATGACTCACTTCAGTCACTGTTGATGATATTTCTTGCTGTCATTGAGTTCATCTCGTCGAGATCTTCTCTATGATATCATTGGTGTCATAATCAGATCTTTTGTGTGACTTTGAGGTCTTTTTCTTTGTTTTTTTTGTTCTTGCTCCTCATTGTAATAGCTCATTTGTCTTTGGACACGTAATATAGCCTACTCTAATCATTATTGATAATATTTTTTGGTGTTATTGGATTTATCTCGTCAAAATATTTTTGATAATATTAATGGTTTTGTAATTAAAGTTTCAATATGATTCTAAATTTTATTTCTTATTTACCTTCTTTTTTTCTCTTTCCTCTCTTCTTATAATAATTTGTGCAGACTCATTTAATATTTTTGAATATTTTATTATTTTTATCAATATCTTAAAATATCATGTTTTTCAATCGCAACCTATATTAATTATGTTTTTTGTTAAATTAATTATGTTTTAAACTATGTTATTTTATTAATTTAAAAAAAAAACAATGTAATACAGTACATGTCAAATTCAAACCAAAACAAAAAAAGAAAACTAAAAAACACAAGATGGGTTTTTTGACATGTTAATTACGTTAATATATCTATGGTAGCATTAACTCATAGAGTTTTATATCATGAGAACTATTATGGACTTGATGAAGTATTCAGATCACGCTGAAGAACGGTAACTAGAACCTCTTCCACCCATCATTATCGAATATATATATATATATATATAAAAGGGAAAAATTCTTTGTGAAAGGTCGCCGCTAGCCTTGAGAAAACCAAAACAGATGAGGACTAAAAGGCAATTTCAGAAAAAAAGAGGGGCTTCTCCATGCAACAAACAAGAACAAAAGTCAAACAAGTCTCGACTGGGATTCGAGGAGGGACTAAAGAAGGACAAACATCAGCCTCGCAGTTGCTGTCTTGATGATGATGCCACAGATGGCGCAAGTGTATCAGACAAAATAAGAGCAAGACAATCAACCTTAGGATGATTCGTGCTTTGTTTTTTATATTAATTAACTATTAATTATTATATTAAAAAAATAAAAGAGGAGGGTTGTGCAATTGGGTGCACCGCGGATGGTGAGGAAGACACCGGGATTTGTAGTCTTTTAACTCCTTTCCCTTTTTCTACGGAAAAATAATTATCTTATTAGCGAGGATAAAGTCGTGTTTTTCATGGAATATAAATATTATTTGCAAATTGATTCCGGACAATTTAGTAAGTTTATATTTATTTTTTTCACGATTAAATTACATAGATACTATAGAAATGCAAAAAAAATAAAACGTTAATATAATTACTTCATTTCATTTCAAGACAAAAAAATAATAAAAAAGAATAAGTCAATATTAAAAGATATTTTATTATTTTCATCATTTTTTTTTTGTTATACTCTATTTGGATTGAGCAGATTAGTATTTTTATAAATTTAAATAAATGTCAAGCGTCATGCACACGGCAATGAGAGGGCGTTGCCTTTTTTTTTAGACCGCACGCTCGATATCGGAAGACAACCACCATTTCCCAACCACCTTGTCTTCTAAAAGTCCAGTGGAAACACTTTTTTTGTAGAACGGCTCATGCTGCTCAGCTCTCAACGATTTAGTGGCCGATAAGTTCTTTTCTCTCCCTTCTCTTATTTATCTTTTTTTATTGAAATTCACATTGGATCAGCTAAAAAACAAGATTGTCCTTCCATTTATTTTGTCTCTTAATTGTTATCATCTTTTTTTATTGGTAATTATTTCTTTGAATTTTTTTAAAAAAAATAATCAATTTATTCCTTTTTTATTTGATTTTGTTTAGTTTTTATATCAAACAAGTTACTCATTTTTTTATTGTTGTTTTTTTTATCCTTTTCTTGATTTGTTTTATTTCAATTTTGGTCCTTGATATTTTATTTCATTAAAAATAATATTTTAATATATTTTTTTATCTAATTTTGATCCTTATTCTTTTAATTTCTTTTTTTTTCTTATCCTTTTCTTAGTTTTTTTTTTATTTTTTAATCTAATCCTTCATTATTTTCTTTCATTAGTTTTTATATCATAGTTGGTCCTCATTATTTTGATTATAAGATTAAATAAAATAAAATAAAACACTAGCTTTAAAAGATTATAAGAAAAACAAAAGCAATCTTAGACAAACCTCATGAAGCTAGGTTAATTTTCAAAACTTGCAACCCATGAAATATAAGACACAAGATTAACCAAGTTCAAATCCAAATCAAATAAATATTGAAGAATTAAATGAGGTAAAAAAGTAGCACTTTTGAAAAATTTAACAAAGAAAAACAAAATAATTAAAAGAATGGGAATAAAATTTATAAGAAAAAAATTATAGAAGGTGGAATAAAAACAAATCTAAAAACTATCTTAAACTACAAAAAAATAACAATAAAAAAAATTAAGGATCAAATTTGATAAGATAAAAAATTGAATAAGTTTGAAATAAAAAAAATCTAATTCAATAAATTTTTTTAAAAAAATATATAACCAAAAAAATAGAAACTACATTAAAATAAAAAAAAAAAGAGTTCAGGGAATGACTTGAAAAATAAGGTGGCAAGGCATTGAGAAAAGGAAAGAAAAGAAAAAATAGTTATTAGTGACATTCCAAATCTCATATCGTTGCACCCGTCGCATATTCCAGGAAGAGATGTTAAGAAGATCTTGCAGCCATCTTAGAATAGTCTTTTAGGCTACTGCAATTAACTGTGTACATTATCTAAAGATAACAAAGTAGTGGACACATTGATACACGATAGTTTTTTTAATTATTAAAACACTCAAATGCCCCCCACCCAACCACTTAATTACAAGAAAAACCAATACCCTTTAATCTAGGAGTTCAATTATTCGATATCCAGAACATCAAGATCTTTTTATTTCGCAACAATATTAAAAATAATAAAAAGGCCCTTCATTTTCAGGTTAGTATTTTTATTTTGAGAGTAAAAATGTTATTTTATTGCATATTTTTAATTAAAAATTCAAAACTATCCCTAGTTATAAATTCAAAAATTAATTTCTTTTAAAGGTAGTGTTGTAAATTCACTATACAATCCAGAAATTCTTATTTAAGACCAATAAAGAAAAATTGCTGTTCGTGTTCGCAATGAATTTACCCTCGAACACACGATAAAAAACTTTTAAAATTTATTAAAATTATTTGAATTGCATGTTCAATGTTGTTTTCAATCTAAGAAAGTAAATAGTCTTCACTTTTTAAAAGAATTCTCTTAAAAAGTGAAGACTATTTTTTACACCGTGCATGCAGCTGACTACGAGTGATGCTCTCCACATGTAATCGTATTGGAACAGCCGCGCCCATTTGAAAAGCATCAAGCGTAGAGTTTTCACTATTCACTACGGCCCGCAGCTCATAGACCATCTCAGTTCTCAGCTTTGCTTCAAACATTTTGAGCCCACTACTTTTAAGCTTCATTCATTTAATATTCAAGTTATTAGTTCAATCAAAAATGGTTTTTTTAAAATTATTTTTTAATTCTTTATGATTATTAAAAAAGTTGATGAATAAAAATTATTTTTCATTTAAATAAAAAATTAGTTTAGTTTTTTAAAAAATATTTTTTTTTATTTTGGATGGAAACACTTTTTGAAAAGTTGTGAAAATTTAGAAATGTTATATTATTTATTGATTATATCAAATTTGGTTCTCAAACTTTTCATTGCTATATACATGTATATATATATTGTTTTTAATATTTTTTCAATTTTATCTTGTAAAATTTATTTTTTATATTAATTTTGGTCCTCATTTTTATAATTATTGTTTGTTTTTTTCTTATTATTTTGTAATTGAAATTTCTTATATATCAAATTTCATCCTTATTTTTTTTTATTATTTATTTTATTTTAAATAATTTATGAAATGGTAATTATTGTTATTATTTTATTTTTTTATTTATTAGATTTAATCTTTATTATTTTAATTGTTATTTATTTTATTTGAGATAATTTATAAAATTATATTTTTTTTCAATTTCATTCTCATTCAACTTTTTAATTTGTAAGATTTTTTTCTTATTATTTTAGTAAAATAAAAAAATAAAATATTAATGAGTTATTTTTCAGCTTATTTTTCATAACATAACCAAATATTAGAAAGTATTTTTAAATTTAATTTTTATTACACTACTAAATATTAAAAAATAATTTATTTTTTTAGAATTTACTTTTTTAAAAAAATATTTTTCAATAAACAAACAACATCTTATTTATATAACATTCATGGATGCATTCACGGATAAACTACCACTTTTAAAAGAAAAATTATCATGAAAAATCCTGAGGTTTTTAGTTCATCTCACACTTAATGGAATATTAAATTGATCCTTGGTAAATTTGTAATAATTATTCTTTTAATCACTAGGGGTTGGGTTGGAAAATCAATGGATTTCTAAAGCCTCTCAATTTAAAAAATAAAATTTTTTGCTAGGAAAACATTTTCCTCTTCTTAGAAAAGGAATAAACTTTCCATTAAATCTAATTTTCATGAAATAAATACTTTCCGATAAATAAATAGGCCATAGTAAAAAAAAAAAAATAGTATCCCAATTCCTAGTGCTCATCTCCTCTCCAATATTAAAACGGGCTGGACTAAGGAAGCACGTCCAACTATCCTGGGCCATCGCATTAAAAAGAAAAGGCTACACCCAACTGAATATCGGCCCAAAGAAGAAGTCCGCAGTCCCTCCCTTTATGACTACTTTTAATTTTATGATGCCAAGCATTCAAGCAGAGCAGAGAAGTCTGGGGGTGTCGTCAAGTTAATAACGAGACTAAAACATTTCTCAAAACAAACAGCACTGATACAAGTCAATGGTAGAAGATCAATTGCTATTATTATTTTTTATTTTAATAGCTGAGAATTGGATTGATTTACGTAGTTGTTCTGCTTCTTGATTTTTTTTTCTTATTGAATTGAAGGGTTCAAAGGCAGCAGCAATATCGAGTCCAGTCCCGGTGGCATGGTACCCAACCCTAGCAGTCTTCATGCTGGCCATCGGCCTTATTGTCACTGCTTCCTTCTTCATGTAAGCTAAGCTATGCTGAAATGAATTGTTGCTGGAATTATTGTTGTGCTTTTGCTTCATTAGCCTCCACTAGATCAGATCTACATGTGATGTAATTTGCCCAAAAAAATTCAATTGCCAGTCAAGGTGATTTGTGATTTTAATTTAGGGCTTTTTTGCATTTTTTGTTTTCAAAGAATGTTTCTGGAAACCACTTTCTAGATTTTCCCACGATGAATTTTAGGAAAGTTAGTCGATGGAAATGGTTCCTAGTCACAGCTTAAAAATTAAGGCTTTTTGTTATTATTAGGAAAACGTTTTCCTCCACGGAACTTTTCGGCGGGCAAACAAACGAGGCCTTAATTTGATTTGTTCCTCACATTTTAATCTTCTATTTAGGCTTTCCATGAGATAATACCACCAAAATTTGCTTCAGATTAATTATTTTTAACATCATCGGCATACTTAATATACTGTAATAATACAGATTAACACTCTTTGGTGCAGGCATTTTGATTTCTTTTCTAGAACAAAGAGTATTTTATTTAAATTTAAACATGCTGACAAATTATGAAAAGATCTGCTATTTTGTTTAATCATGTTGTTGATGAACTATGAAAAGATCCGTTTGTGTACCAACATGTGCCATCTCGTTTCCGATGTGATACAAGCGTGGTTTATGCAGTTACGAAGCAACCTCTTCTAGGAGAAATCGCAGTTTGGCAAAGGAGCTTACAACAGGAGCAATTGCCTCTTTATTTCTGGTATGATTTGTTATGCTTATTACTCCCCCATCACCTTCTGATTTGTTATTGTTAATTCTGGTTCATTGCTCAATCTGATCTCTGATGTCGCTGGTGCAGGGTTTTGGGTCCTTGTTCCTGTTACTTGCTTCTGGTGTTTATGTCTAAGTTGGTCAATTTTGAACCAAAATTATGTTAAGCAGGATTGGCCGCATATGATGAGATGTTTAATTCTGCCAATTTAGTTGAGAACTTGGTGATCAATGATTTATGGACTATGATGTTACATCATTAATCTTTTTGAGTGATTTATGGATTCAGGAGGCTGTCCTCTTCATTTTCGCTGTGCTAATTTTCAAGGCTGCTACTACTCATCTGCTAGGATGCTCTAAGCTTCCCTTTCCTCTTCCCCATTTGAATCCCTAGGCAGAGCCTTGACCAATTAGTGGAGACTTTAAACTTTACAATTGATAACCAGCTGTTTAATTAAGGATAGAGAGAATAACGTGTATTACTGCTTTGTATTAGAGGGATGGATGGCAGCTTGTTATTTATCATTAGTTTTTAGTTGCTCACATCTTTTCCACCTTGTGTTGGAGAGATGGATGACAAGCTCATGATTTATCAAATCAGATGGAACTGTTTGGGTTTACAAGTTCCCCTTACCATGAACTTCAGTTTTCAAAAAATGGAGATGAGACGTTACATCTTCTATATAATCAAGGAGATCTAACATGCTCCATTTAAATTAATGCACAGAGAAACCCTACAGTAGTGAACTTTTAGTTTCCAAAGCATCTATTTCTAAGTTAAATAAAGTATGCCTAGATCATAAGAACCCTATATTATCATATTGATGGTACATCTCACTAATCAAAACACAAACATGCCTCCTAATTAAAATATGAATTGGAAACACGAAGGGTTGATTTTCTTAGGATTCAAGGATATTCCCACACCAATTATTCTCCCTAACATTTTCTCATGGATTTCGTAATCAAAACAACAAAGCTTCATACTTAAAAGATATCAGGTTAACATGAGCTCTGATTGTATTAATTTTTAAATAATAGCCTCAAAAAATCTCATATACTAAATGTTGAGATATGTTTGCTGTTGTATACTATCATACAATGTATCAATGGAAAAAACGAAGTCTTTAAAGCTTATTGATCTGATCTAACATGGTATCAAAGCTGAAATCTTGCTATAAATCTTAAAAATATCCCAGATCTTTCTGTAATGAAAATCATACACACCAGAAATCCTAGATAATATCACTTAAAAATAGACCAAATCCTTCCTCAAATACAAACTTAAATACCGGAGTACTTTACTACCTAGATTGGTATTAAACTAAAAAATATCATCTATGCTTTATGGTCTCAAATTAAGGAGATGTACACATCCGGAAAAGACAAGCTAGGTTATATCATTAAGGATTTACCCCAACCAGCACCTACAAACTCAATTTGTAGACGATGGAGAACCGAAAACTCCATTATTAAGAGCTGGTTTATCAATTCCACGAAACCTCTCCTGATTGGAATACAAATTCATAAATAAAATGGAATCTCACGGGTCATTATTAATCTTGACCCGTACCAAATCTCCAAGAAAATCTAGTTTGTTATGCGTCTTCATTAGACACCGTGAAAAAACAATTTGTATCACATCAATATATATTTTCGATTGAATTTTATATTGTTTTTCTTTCTTATTTTCTTATGAAAAATGGTTTTAAAATCAAATTTTTAGTGTATGTCTTGAAATCGAATGATGTGAAAATTTTATTTAGAAAGTCAAATCGATAACTATCTATACTTTTGGAAGAAATTGAAGGTTAGGTGATTAAAAAAAAAAAAACCCTTTTGAAAGAGCTTGATAAAATCCATAAATTTAGGTGGTAAAATGAAAGTTATCCCTCTTTGTTCCCTTGCACAACCAAACGAGAGAGGACGGAAGACAAAGAAAGAAAGACAAAAAGGAAGGAAGAAAATAGCTATCTTTGAGGAAGCGAATCATGGAGGAGTATGAGAAGGCAACAACAGTAATGTGTACAGTGATAGGCGTGGACTACGCCAACAGTCTCTCTTACAGAGCCTGCTCACTCTGCGAGAGAACTCTTCCTGATACTCTCAATGCCCTTTGCAAATTCTGCCACAACAATGCCGCCGCCTCCTCTTCCAAGCGCCTATTTCGTGTCCTTGTAAGTTTCTACCACCCCACCATTTAGTTTGCCAAAAGTTTCATAATGGAATAAAGGGTCACTAGAGTCTGTTTATGATTTCTGTTTTCTGGGCAGGTTTCCATAGCCACGGATACCAAGGTGCTTAATGTCATGTGCTTTGATAGGGCTGCTAGAGTCTTGTTTGGCTGCTCTGCTGATGACTTCTTTCACTTTTCCAAGCTTCACCCTTTCGCTGGTAAAAGAAAAAAAGAAAAGAAAATTTTCTTGTTATTTTTATCTTCTTTTTTTTAATGCAAATTCCAATTATGGGATGTATGCCTGGCTTTATGCAGCTTCCAATGCTGCTAAAATTTTGGAAGGAGAGATGTTTAGAATGACTTTGTCCAAACCAAAGAATGGAAATGCACAACACTTGCGAGCTGTCTCTATTGTACCTTTGAGGTCTGGTTTCAAGCCAGCAATTGAATCATTGAAGGAATTCTATGGGGTAAAACCAGCAACTTCTTGATTCTTTTATCCATTCATCATTGGATTGACAATGCCATCTGTTTTGCTGTAAACATTCTAGCCAAATTTTCCTTAAAAGAGTAGTTTGTTGCAAGGACGTCTTGTGGGTTGGATACTGGTTTAAAATGATAATTTGTTTTGCTTCTGAGTTCTGTTTACGACACTTGAGAAATCAAAGGCACCGAGGCTCCTTTCTACCGCAGAAAATAATTGCTTATTGTTAGTGGTAAATTGGCTGCGGGGTGTCTTAAGCTATGCATTCCAGGTCTTAAGCATTCAAGGATATCTTTTTAGGGATCAATTGTTTGAGTAATAAACTGTGTAGAGCTCAGCCTAACTTGAAATCGTCATTCTCTGGGAGAAGTGTCTGCCGATCACCTATGTAACAGACTATATTTCTCTTTACACACAGTAATGCTTATATTTCCCGGTCTTGTATATCATAAATGGGTGATATCAATGCTGTCAAGTTGTTCAAATTGGTTTCTTTTAAATTAGTTTTGATTTGATTTGATTCATGGTCTGCAAATGATTATCAGTACCAAACCCATTGAGCTCACACTGAAGACATAAGTGAAAATTGTATCTGTCTTTTATTTTGAATCTGTTCTGGAGTTGAGAACACGAATATTGAGATTAGCAGAATCTATCATTGGAGAAATGCACAAAACATCATTGCTGAAAACCATGGGTGTGAGACAATGCTTGAGAATGCCAAGACAGTGGAGGCAAATTACTGGGGAGCAATCCAATCTTTAGTGCCAGTCACGGCAAGCTTTCCTTGCATCCAGCTCTTCAGCATTTGTAATGCAGCTTTTGGCTGATCCATTGGAACCATGTGACCAGCATTGTGAACCTGGTAGTTATAGGTGATCAAAGTTTCTTGAGTAAGAATTAAATATCATCACATCGTACACAGAAACAACAGACAAAAACAACGGGGGAGAGAATGACCTTTAGGAAACTGAGAGGACCGTGACTCTTCAGCTGTCCTGCTTCTCTGCCTTCAACAATGAATGGAACTGTTGGAGCTGCTCCGAAGTCTTTCTGGCCAGACCATGCCAAGCCATTTACCCACCTTGAATTTCCTGGCAAAATACAAGCACGATACTGCTGTCACTGATCAAAAACAGAGCTAATTAGTTTGTTATACCATGTAGACTTACCCAGCCAGTTGCATATCAAATCCTCCTCTCCAGCATAAATAAGCACCTTGATACCATCCTCTAGGAGAGCAGGAACTCCTACTGCAAGATTTCTCATCCAGTCCCTTGTCATTGCATCATACACCACGCTGCTGCAGGAAACAAATTCAATATCTCCTACGCCTAGAGCATCCCTTACTGTTTTCTGGTTCAGGAATGTCTCCATGTTTGAGAAATCGTAGCATAGACTGCCCTCGCATGTCTTTCTAATATCATAGTACTGCAGACAACAGAGTTCACAAACTCACTTTTACATCAAAAATGCTTTCGTGTTCCCTTGATCCATCATTAGTGTTGCTAGGATGTTTGTTTAGAGAAAAAAAGATGTATAGTGGAGGTTGTGCTTCCTTACGTTTATATTGCCAGCAACTTGCAAGATGCTCTGAAATATGTTGTTGCAGACGTCAAATGCATCCTCACAAGTAGATACACCATCAGTTCCTGGAAAGGGAGTTTTCAGTTCGACATATAATAAAACCAAGTACTGGTAATTCGGGTGCCACTTGGGTTTGTTAAATCACTACTAGGTGAAGTGAAACCGAAGTAAGAAAAGATACCACAAACTTTGATTGCTCGTTCGCATCCTGGGATCATCTCGTTAATGCTATCGTAATCAGGTTTTTCGATTAACTTGTTTTCCAAAGCATAATCAGTGTATGCTTTATACTGAACGTCAGGTTGAGTTAGACCATTGCCAATGGCAAAACCCTATCAAACAAGTTTTAGCGGTTAGAAACAGTAGAAACCAATTCAGCAGTTATGAAACAGCTATAAAACAAGCAGGATTTGAGGGCATTGGGTGCATACCTTGAGGTTTATATGAATTCCTTCTTTCTTTTTGTTTCCTTGGTGAACCCGAGAAGCTAATGCTGGAATGTAGTGCCCAGCATAAGATTCTCCAGTTATGTAAAAATCATTTTTCGTCAACTGAGGATGCTCTTTGAAAAATGCCTACAGAATCAGAGAGAGAGAGAGAGAGATCGTGTGAATATCAAATCATTAACGTGAAACTTCATATGTTGACAAATAATGAAACGAAAAGGAGGACAGTAGATGAAAGTAATCTGACCTGCAAGAAGTCATACAAGTCATTGCTGACTCCAGTTTCGTCGTGGCGAATGTCAGTCTCCTCTGTCGTGTAACTGAAGCCAGTTCCAGTAGGCTGGTCAACGAATATAATATTTGATGCCTGCCAAAGATCAATGGTTACAGAAAACTTGTTTATGCTGGAGGCATAATTATCATGTATCAGAGGAAATTTGAAATCGACGTCATCAGAAAAGCAAAAACAGTACTGCAATTACCTTGTCCCAACCGTAGTCATTCCATGAAAGAGACAGATTGTTAGCAATATTGAAAGGACCATTTTCATAAAACAGTGCCAATTCACTGCTACATCCTGGCCCTCCTGTCAACCATATGACAACAGGATCATTCTTGTTAGTCCGCGATTCGAAGAAGTAGTAGAACATCCTGCAAATAAGCAGCGCATGATTACATAACTTGGCTGAAAATCTCCGTGCATAAGCATCAAGCCTTCATTAATTTACTGCATCAGGCATAATAACGATAAAAAAAATACATGCAGCTCTGAATTACCTTGCAGCTTTAGTATGGGAAAGGCGGTAGTACCCAGCATAATGACCAAACTCTTGAACAGAAGGCCCTGGGTTACCGAGAAGATGGAATTGGAATTGTTTCTCAACAATACTTGGAGAAGAAGTGCCTAACAGTTCATTGTCATCAAAGGCAGGTACGTTGATGGCACGCTTAGGGAACAAATTAAGCCCTCTTATCTGCGTTTCTGCTTGTAGTCTTGGCAGGAAGCTGGCAGACAAGTCAAGCTGGCCCTTGGGATATCTAGCATATGAGAATTGTGAAGTGATGAGGAGAAAAGGAAAAAAAGAAAAAAACATGTAAGAATAAGTCGATGCCATGGCTAACGAGAACAATAGAACATGAATGAATTTGGCATCAAACCATGAGGATTTAAATAGTTAATTCGGACCAAACTACAAAGGGTTTGTGTGTGAAAGACCAGAGAGTTAATGTCATAATTTTTTGCCCATTTTCTAGTTATATTAATAGAATCTTGTATTGTTGGCACGCCTCCTCTTTTTTCTATTATTTTCTTCTTTCGTTTTCCCCTTCCCTTTTCTCGAAGCATCAATTGTATATCTTATGGGATAAGTCCATGGAATGTATCAGAGAAATATGAAGTCATTAATGATGCAATTTTATCATTCAGAATTTATGGGATATGTACATGTTAATTCAAGCTGTAATATATATATATATATATATATATATATATATATGTATGTATGTATGTATGTATGTATGTATGTATATGTATGTATATATGTATGTATGTATGTATGTGTATGTATATGTATATATATATATATGTATATGTATATATATTGTGGCTCGCAGTACATGAACTAATTATAGTAATGGGATTCAACGCATCAATGACTTAAACCTTTTTGACTCCCATGTGCTCTATTGCATTTATAATAATTAATCTTAATGCGATAATTCATATACCAAGTTTCGCGTATATAATAACGTATCTTATCATATTTTGGTTGAAGTGATTGGTTATCTTGAATCCAGTCAGTTTGTTATTCAATTTTCAGTGTTAATATATTAAAATGAATTGGTTGAATAATCAGCTCAAGATGCTGATTCAAACACATAATAAATAGAATATACTTTGTTGTGCTTGGTCAATCCACACTGATTAATGGCATATGCTAATTGTCACATATATCAATACAGAAAGCATTATAAAATCTTGTCTTAAGTATAGATCTATGACCGGGTCGGGATCTTGAGTTGAGAGGGTGAATTTAAATTAACTAAAAAAATTATTTTTTTATTCTGTATTATTATACCTTTCTAGTTTCTTTCTATTTGAAGATAATGGTTTTTTTTTGTTTTTTTATTTGGAATTATTAGGGTTTTCTAATTTTTTCTATATAAGATATTGTAATAGTATTTTAGCACTATTAATAAAATTAGATATTTTGAAAATCTTCTTTTAGTTTTGGTTATCAAGATTTTGACTTGTAACAAATTCGATTACTCTTCACTCCCATGTAGAGTTTTAAGTAGGTTACATGTGAAATTGGATGTGTTTCACAGGTAGAGTTTGTGAAAATATATGGCTTGCAATCGCATGCCTTACCTTGAAAGGTTAGCCACATCTCTAGTGGTTTATCTAGATCGTGTCTGTCAGCCCACCTAGGAATGGATGTCTTAACCTTAAAATGTCTGCTTATCTTCATCATGCCAAAAACAGAATAAAGCAAGGGAAGTTATTGTCCTTATTCCCAGGAGCATGTTGTATCTCAAGCAATTGTTCCTTTTGCGGTTAAGTTGCTTTACTAAAAAGAAAGCGGGGTTGGTTGCAGAAGAGTGGTGGTGAGAGGAGCTAGAGGGATTATCTTGCGTGCAAGATATCATCAGTGACCTGGAAAGTTAATGAATTAAGTTGGTGTCATGGTCATAGTCTCTGCACAAGGCAAAGAGCATCTATACAGAAAGTAATGAAAAGCATCAGACTTCATGGTCATGGTCTCTGCACAAGGCAACAGGCATTTATCTATACAGAAAGTAGAAAAGCATTAGACTTCACTCAACGTCCAAGATTTTTTCTTTTTTATAAGGACTGTTGTGACCTGAAATGAGTCCGGAATGACATCTTCTGATAGAGTTTTGAACCTATTTTAATACCAACATAAATGCTTAACTTTAAAGACAAGACTGATAAGTAAAGAGTTTATGGAGCATGGAGTCACGTGATGCAAGCCCCTCTTCCAGACGGATGAGCTCCATCTTTTATATTCAATCAATTGATGGAATATGAGTTCTGCAGTTTACAGATGGCTGCGGCCTAAAATCCATTACAAAATAGTGTAGATATGAAAATTTGACAAACCTTACCCTTTTATAATCATTTGAGGCAGCACGGGATTCTGCGGCTTTCGAGAATATAATTGCATTACTTTTTAAAATATTTTACTTGGAAAGCATTTAAATAATATTTTTTTATATTTAAAAAATTATTTTTAATATCAAAATATAAAAACAATCCAAAAACATTAAAAAAAAATCAACTTTTAAAAAAAAATCCAAATGGCCCCTCCACTGAGAAAAGCAGTCTGCTGATGACTAAAAAACTTCGAAACCATGCGTGTAACAACAAAAATATTAGATAGTGTCCTCAGCAAACAAAGGTGACGAAAACGAAAGGTAGTTGTGCGGATTAGGAAACAAAAGGTTCTTTGCTTTCTTATGTCATTTCTGGGAGTGACTTTGCTTCTTTTCCTAACAGTTTCCAACACAAACATGAGCACCGTACTTGCGTTTGCAAAACTGTAGGCAATTTTGAAAGCTCACATTGGTTTCAGATTGGCTTCTTTAACGCAAGTTACTAATATTTTCAGTGCACATCAATTACGCAGGAACATGCATGCTACATATTTTCAATTCACATCAACTAGGCAGGCACATGCATAACAATGCTTGCGTGCACATATAGAGACCCATTTCATTTGACTGTAGATCATGTAAATTGAAAACATGAAGTGGCAAACAAACTACATGAAATTGCAGAAATAAAAATCAGAGGTCCATTGTGGGCACATGGAATGATGGAAGGTAACACTCTGGCATCTTTACTGAAGAAAACAGGTACCAAATATATGATCATTGCTAAAATTTGACATCAGACCAGTTCAAATACCAACTCTTATCTATTGTAAGCTTTGAATCAAAAACATTGTGTTGGCTAATTCCACATCATGATTTATTTCCATCCCACAGCATGACTCTTTTATCTTCTGTACAAGTAAGGCTAATGAATGGCACTACAAACAGTGCCTTCAGTTCAATATGGTACAGATACATTTGATAGCTTAAGTAGATAGAAAAGGGCTGCTTTTAAGATAAAACATGCATTCTATCCCGTGTACCATTTTCAAAGTAAAACTGTGTGTTGCACCAACTGCAATTTGATTCTGACTTAAGGCAGCCTTCAAGTTAATGAGTTCACCATCCTTCTCTAATAATACCTGGGAAAGATGAAGGGGTGTAACACTTTGATTTATGATCTAACGTTGGCAAGTCGCGCCCTTATTTCTTCGAGTTCTCCCTCATCATCAACACCCTCAGCTATAGCTTCTTCCTAAAAACAATCCAGAAGGGTATTTTATATTCTTGTGCTTCAAGGCATCAAAGAAAAGAAAATAAAGAAAACATTAATATGCCACAGAAACCTCTTCCATCTGAGCAGATTGCTTCACTCTCTCCTTCCTGACTGCTGCTGGTAGCTCTGCCGCAGTCTCACCAGCTATAGCAGTCAATACCTTGTCAACTTCTTCTTCAATCTCCTCTTCCATATCCTCCGAACCCAGCGCACTGTCAAGGGCATCATCCACAAATTCCTCAATCACCCCTGCCTGCAAACCACAAACAAGAATGAGAGCTCTTATTTTAGAAGTATAGCACAAAATTCAAATATCTATTAGTTGTTAGGTAGTTTAGTTTGTATGGAGGCAACCAATGATAACATCAATTTAGAAAGATTGTCTTCAGTTGGCAACATCCATACATATATATTAAGCTCAAGTGAATAAAGAAGCCACAACATATTAAACAAAGATTATCCCAATTTTCCTGCCATATTAGATCAAAAATGCCTAGAATGAAGGCAAGAAATGTTGATGCACTCCTTGAAGATCTGCAGTAAATGCAATGCATGATAAATTTCCACTATCTTCCAAGGTTCACATTTCTTAGATTAGCAGTTCATATAGCAGAACAATCAAAATCAAATGAACCTTGGTCATTTCTTTGCTGAATTCTTGCATCGTAACAGCCACATCTGGAGCCTTCATGAGATCATTGACAAGCTTCATAACCTCAGCACTCTTGGACAAATGGCCCACTGTGCGGGCAATCGCTGCAAAATCAACCAAAAAAGAATGATACCAAGAAATTCAAATAAACTTTCAAAGCTCATTCTAACAGAAACAAAGGTAATGAAAGAGAAAATAAATCAGAAAGTAGACAGCATACACACACATTTCTCCTATTAAACAGGGCAATCAACTGTGCATACATTTTTCCAAGTACTATATAACTTGCTTCAATTACACACTTGATGAACAGCCAGCTGATGAAAACCATCATCTTCTTACTTAAAATTAAAGTGTTGTTTGAAAACCTGAATTTATTTATGGGAAAAAGGATCGATTGGTCCTCTTACATCTTGGACAGATGGTTGACTCTATTTTTCCAAACATACTTCAGTTACTTTGAGCCAAAGTACAAATATCTAACTCACAATAATTATGGTTTCTTTTTGGTTCTTAAGGCAACAAGGGCAGGGTTCAAATCACATTACAACCTTAACTCTCCAGAAAAGTGAGAATAACAATGGGAAGGCACCTCTGAACTCATAATTAGAAGTTCATGCTACCAATAATCACTCTCAATGGCTGTATTAGCGCTCCACTGTAAGAAATACATACTTCTACACGTTTCTTACAAGCAAACAAGAATTAAAAGAGAATTCACTCCCAGAATTCTCTTATATATTTCATCTAGTTTCTTCCTAAGCTATATTTACACCAAGTAACCTAACCAGTTTCTCATATCATACCACTTGAAAAATATCAAAGTGACCAACAGAACACCAAAAAAAAAAAAGCCACGTGGTTTGATCAATTGTACTTCACAAGAAAATCAAAATTCAGGAACTCATACAACAAACTGTGTATATAAAGTACTTATGAAGACAGAAGAACAACTTTGAGATATAGGAATAGCAGCAAGTCCAGATTGTATTTGAAGTGTTGAACCATATTCTATGTGCTTGTTTGTGTTATGAACAGATCACAATAGGATTTCAAACCATAGTCAAAATTTGTCTCCCAATCAGCTCAACAGCCATTATTCTCATTTCACGATAAATTAATACATCATTTCTCAACAATGACTATCTCCAAAAATTTATTTAGGACCTTGCAGATCCCCTTCAATCTATAAATCAATGAAATATGCACTACTTTTTCACATGGATAACATTTTTGGAAATGTCATACTTACTCCCCAAAGATAAATTATAGGATTGCATGCTGATGACCATTATTGCATATATTTACTAGTGAATACATTCAACTTTTCTTCTGGCATTCGTTTCTACACATTTATGATTCATCCGCCTTAACATCCAAACAAAAGCCAGATTATTCAAAAATGCATTTATTGTTCTTTGTCCATAAAACTTTGCAACAAAAGGTATGAAATTTTTTCAAGTTATGATTTCTAAAGAATTCTAAACCATTATGAACTCCAAGTTAACACAAACTATCAGAAAGGCACCTCCTCGCTTAACCATCCCTCTCGTCAATTATGTCTGAATCTGTGTCAAAGTTGTTTCTATAATCGAGATAACTTGTAGAGATAAATATAAGTAATGACGCTACCTAAATTCAGAGACTTATTGCAGTGCATAAACAACACAAAGCAATGGTTATCCACATTTGCAAAGTACAAAGTAAAAAAAGAAGTAAATAATGAATAATCATACCGACACTTTCTCCAAGATGCATTGATATTGAATTCATCTGTGCCTTATTTTCATAAAGACGGTTTACTGTTCTTCTAGACATCACAATTTCCTTGGCAAGTGCCTGAATAGAATAAAACACAAAACATGATATCATTCATAACAATAATTCTTAATTACATTAACAGCAGAAGAATAGCAATTAAAGTGGAAAGGTAACATCACGTTATATACTAAATCAATCAAAGAAAACTCCAATAAAAATTCTAAGAAAACTCCAACAAATATTCTAACCTTGTCATATAAATAAGTAAGTAAATAAATTTTGAAAATTCCAAAGAGTGCTTAGCAATTGATCAATAAAGAGGAATTTATTTAATAAGAAAGGTAATACCTTGGCTGAGACCATATCATTTCTTTTAGCAGCATCTCTAATTGCTTTTTGTACAGTTTTCTCTTCTCTCTGTATATCTAAAAAATATCCATCAAGAAAAGAAAAGAAAAGAAAAAAACATACGCATTAAAGTTAGGCCAAAATAAAGAATACCCATTAACATAAAAAGTAAAAACCCAGATCCATCGGACGAAAATCAAACTAGAAATCTTAAAATAAAAATAAAATGACCTAAAAAATATAAGAAAAGAAAAGATTGCCTCGGATTTGACGCTCGATGTTGCGGCCTTCTTGGCGTAGCCTGCGCTGCCAATCTCTGAGTTGTTGCTGTGGATTTGGCTTTGGCTTTATTATGTTCATTACTCTCTCCATTTTTTTCCCTCTGTTTCTTAACCGTTGATCACCTCAACAGCTTCATGTTTCTCCTTTGTATTTTTTGTTAACACGCAGGATGTTTTTGGAGCTCATTGATACTTAATTTCGGCACGAGCTTCTAACTCAGTCCTTCATTGTTAAACTCCTCTCTGATAGGACCTTGATTAAAGGAAGCAGCAGACTTCATAGGATTTTCTTAGGTTTTATAATAATATAGTTGGGTGCGCGTATAATGATAACGATATAATTTTAGTGATTTCATTATTTATATCATCATAATCTTTCTATTTGTAATCATAATCATTGCAATTATATGCACCTGAATAAACATATTTTGTGCTTATAAAATACTTAGTCTATATCTTTTATAATTTTATTTTCTTACAACTTTGTATCAAGTTTTGAAATAATTTAATCATTTAAATTAGATTTAGAAGATTTTTATCCTAAAACTAAAATAAAATATTACCCTTTTTAAAGAGAGAAATTATTTAATACAGATTATTTTCTTGATGCGTATTGAATTTAATTTTGGTATTTTATAGTAGTTAATAGATTATTGTCACGCTCTACATATTAGATTAATTTTTTTAATGTTAAAGAAAATATTATTAATTTTTTAATAAAAAAGACTTTAATTATATAAAAATTAATCTGATATAAAAAATATTGGATGCAAAAACTACTATATACAAGAACAATGGAGGTCCATTTGCCCGTCTATTTTTCTTGGGCTAAGAATCACCTAAAGTGCTAGAGCTATATGTAAGTGCAGTGACCAGGCCCAGAAGAAACTTAAAACCTTCGGGCGTCCAAATTGCAAGCCCAAAACAACATGAAACTCGAGGCTAATGCATGGCAAAGTGCTTGTGATTTTAATTCATAATAAGGGGAGGGTCCATGGCAGCTGTCCTTCATCCTCAATTATGGCCTACAAATCATTTATGTAAGTGATTGACAACCGAACAATCACTATTGTGGAGTAGCTGTCGTTTTTGCAATGGCTGTATATGGCCTTTGATTCCACAATCCACATGGTTGTTGCTTGTTAGTGCAAACACTGTACATAGATATATACAGTTTTTTTTTTTAGGTTTTTAGGTGTTTTTAGTTAAAAATGAATTGAAAAAAAAATTCAAAAAACCTTAAGTATTGATTTTTCACCACCCATAAATATTAGAATCTAAGTAATATTAGATGATGCATAATCTGATTTTTTAAAAATAAATAAAGCAACAAGCATGTCATCCTCCCATGTCCAAGAAAAAAATACAAGAGCCCATCATGCAGGCCTATTTATACATGGATCCTAACAAAATGGGTCAACAAGATCAATAGTACCTGATTTTTTTTAAAAAAAATCAATGCTTCTTTTTATAAATACTTTATTTATTTTTATTTTTATTTAAATTAATATCTCTTTTCTCTTTTATTTTGTTTAGAAAATCTCTTTTGAATAGAAAATTTTTTTATATATATATTTAATTTTGAAGATATTTTTCTAATTCATTTATGATTTTTTTAATCTTTTCTGTAAATAAATATTATTTTTGAAAATAATTTTTTTTATTTCCAGTAATATTTCTAATATATGCAGCTTTGCATAATATGTTTTTTTATTTATTCATTCAATTTAATATATATACATATATTTTTATTATCAATTGATTCAATAAAAAAATTAATAAATAAAATTAGCAGATGCAACCAGGTAAATATCTTCTCTTGTGAGATTAAATATGTTAATCAATATCTATCTCTTGATTTTTCTATTTTTATTTTCAATTATCATTTATGAGTTTTTTATATTTATTAACACACTAGGTATATGTATAAAATTTATGATTGGATCATAATGTGTTAAACATGAGCGATGTGCCAAGTTTCAACTATAAATACACTTTCGGCGTATAATTTTAAAAATAACACAAATTATATAATCTCAATACCTTGATATTTTTCAAGTTCAGTTTTGGTATAACAGTTTGTTTTTACTATTTTTTAGTACTTGGCTAGAGAGAGACCATTGGATTCCAGTGGTAGAGAGAGAAATACTTTTGACATCGATTTAGGCCACTAAAATAGTTTATATTTGTGTCAAATAGTTCAATTTAATGAGAGAATTTAATATTATTTGTTTTTTTCTTTGAAAGTCCTTAAAAAAACAAATTTAATCTTAATTTGATTTTTGATTTCGAGTTGATTTTGTTTTCTACAGTGATTTTTTTGAGGTCATGAATAGAATTATCATGATTTTTAAGGTGTTTTCTAAATCTTTTTAGTTGAAAAACAAGTTTTTAAATCAAAACAAATTGAAGCCTAATTTTCCAGCCATCACTCTTAACAATATTAAATGATGCATTGACTATTTTTTTTCAAAAGCAATTAGAACTAGCAACATGAAACCAAAAATAATAAGGGCCTCATTGCTTTAGTGTGTCAGTGCAGGCCGATGCAAAAATCCTAAACAAATGGATTAGATGAGTTGGCATAGCTTACCGAGCCCAGCAATGTCTAACCTTTTTTGTTTTTTTTTTAATTTTATATTTTATTTATATCTAAATTAATATTCATTCTCTTTTTTATTTTGTTTAGACAGAGCCTATTTAAAATGATGATAATTTTTTTTTTGTTACTCGCTTAATTTTTACAAAGATTTTTCTTATTCATCCACAATTTTTTATATTTTTTGTATGGATGAATTTTTTTTTTTACATGGATGAACTTTGTTTGGGAGAGAAGAAAAAAATTATTTGAAGATACTATTTTTAATATCTGCAGTTATGCATAATNTATTTTATTTTATTTGATTAATTAATACGTGTCTATTTATATTATTATTTGATTAAATTAAAAAATAATTTAATAAAAAATATAACAAATACAACTGGATAAATATATTATATTTTGATATTAAATATCACAATTTGCATCTATCCTTTTATTTTTATTTTTAATTATTATTTATTGTATGTATTTTGCATTTATTAACATACATAGTGCTTAACTTTTTTAGTATAATTTTTTTTTTATTTTGACTTGAAGCTTTTTAAATACAAGAACTCGTCCAGAAAAAAAATTATGCGCATAATATTTTTGTTAACAGAACAATTTAACATGCTGCGAAACATGAGTCGCTGCATTCTAATGAAGAAAACGTGTGAGAGAGATTTTATTTAATTTCGTCAAAGTAATCATTAGAAAGAGAGGAGATTAGAAGCAAGCAAAATCATTTCGATATATTCGACCACTTTCCTTCTCCTTTTGTTTTCTACCACTCCTTAACATCAAATGTGGTACAAAGCGTTGGAGTTGAAATTGTCTCCCCTATATTTTTTCCTTTCTTTCTATTAATTTAAAATTAAAAAAAAAATATTATCATTTTTTTTAAAAGGGATCTCATTTATAGTTTTAAGACTATAAAAACTAATTAATCAATGTCATTAAACTGAAACGAGTAAGTTACTATTAAAATAAAACTTTAAAACACCATCTATCTATAATGTTTCCCCATATTTTCTCTCTCAACACCAAAAAAAAAAAAGCCTTAGAATGGAGGTATTTTTGTTTTCTTATTAGGACACAAATGCCTTCTAAAAAATCATTCGAAGACGTTTTGTCGAGGGGTTTTGTTGTCATTTTCTTTTTTAAATAAACAATGAAAGCACTTTAATGCTTTCATGATCAAATTAATTTGAACCTTTTTTTTGGAAGTTTTTTTATATTTATATCCAGTTTTTATTTATATTTTGTTATTTTAGATAAGACCAGGACATTTTTATTATTCTATAATATAAAATATTAAAATAAAAAATTAATAATGCATGACAAGCTCGTGTTAACAAATGAACACATTCTACATCTTTTCAACGATATGTGAAATGATATATGATAATAATATATCACATTCTATCATTTTTTTAAAAGCATTATCCTGTTATCTTTTTTCTAATGCAACACATGTAATAGATGATGAGTGATCCTATTGATTGAATAAAAAATATTTTAATAAATATAATTAAATAAATGTTCAAACTTGATTTATAGTTATCTTTTAATTTTTTATTTATTTATACAAATTTTTTATTAATTTATTTAATTAAATATTTGCATAAGCTTTTTACTTTGTAATTAAAAAAAAATATGTGTAAAAACTTGTTGATAAAGCCTGCATATCTCTCTTTTTTTTTAGAAAAAAAACTCTTACTTGCAGCATAATGCAAGTTAAAAAGCTAGTTAATTCTAAATGAAAGAAGAACAAGTTGGAGAATTGATCTAGTTTGGCACATGTTTGTGTTTTTTTGTTGCGGTTGTGGTTAAAGATGTAAATTTAAAAAAAATATATAATTTATAGTATTTTCATAATAAAGATTTTAAGAGATATTTGATTTGTATTTATCTCTTGCTTTTTGATTTGTTCTTAATTTTTTTTATGTATAAAAAACTATTGATAAAACTTTTATATCTATTTTTTTTATAGATAAAACAAAACTCCTACTCGCACCACAATGCAAGTTAAAAAGCTAGTTAACTCTTAAATGAATGAAGCACAAGGTGACATACTAGTATAGTTTAATATATGTTTAATATTATGGAATATAATTTTAAAAAATATATAAATTTTATTTTTTTGAATCAAGATTTCAAGAGATAATGTTTTGTAGAATTTATACAAGAATATACATATATATATATATTGATTAATCAAATTCTTTAAAACTATAATTAAGATAAAATACAATTTTAATTAAATCACACCGTAATTGAAATAAACTCGTAGCAATTTAGCAAGGGGACATGATAGGTTGCTGTAATGGGCGAGGCATTGATTTCTTAGCAGCACAAACTGCATAGCTTCTTCTAATTGCATTATACTGATTTGAAAAAAAAGAAAAATATGTAGCGATTATTTTTTAAATATTTTTTTTTGTTTTTTAAATTTATTTTTGATATTAATCTATCAAAATAATTTCAAAAAATTAAAAAAAATTAATTTTATTTTAAAAAAATTAAAACACAAAACAAAAAATTCGACTCCATAGTACCATATAATATTTGGCATAATTATATTGTAACATATCATAATTCACATGTTTCAAGGAGTTGATCAACAGGTCGAATAAAATAATAAAAATTGAAATGTAGCGTCTGTCGGCACAAGAGCGTGAATTGCTTAAATGCTCACATGTGCGAGTCTTTATCAAAGCAAGTTTTATTTGACTTTTTTTTTTTTTTTAATCAAATGTAAGAAAAGCAAGTTTAATTTTTCTTTCAAGGGTAAATGCATTGTAATTATGCCCAACCCGGTCTCCCACGTCTATTTAATGCCTTGTCAATTCAAGACCTTACTCAAGCCACGTTTATTTTTAAACTGTCTGAAGCAAAGTTGATCACCTAACCCGACAAAAACAATGACTTTATTTTCTTTAATTTTATCTATAATAATATTATTTAATTAAAAAATTTAATAAACTCGAATTAATTTATTAATATGCAGGTTGACTCACACAATTCCAAACCTGAGTCGGAGGACAGGCATGGGCCTGGCACTACGGGTAAACGAAATGATGTGTCCTTATTTGATGCAACCGGATTCAACCTGGTTGATCAATCTCAGTTGGGCTTAAGCATTCCGAAACGATTTAATTCATGCATGAATTCATACGGTTTACGAGTGGGATAGGTTTTTCTGGTATAATTTTAATAAAAATGATTAATGATTAAATATCAAAGTCAACATCTTTCAACTTTGAAGGAGTTTCTATCTCTATTAATGGTTGGATGGTACCATAGATATATAAAAAAAGCTCATTGCTTCATAAGTGGGTTGGTTTGGATTAATTTTTCTTACGTGAAAAAATATTTAAGTGCTGTAAATTTATTTTTTAATAAAATAAATTTAATTATAAATTTAAAATAAAATACATATTAAATGATATCTTGTTTAAATATTAATATGAAGATTAATTCTTAAACAACCTAACGTTGAAAGATGAAATTAAAAAAAAAATAAAAATTAAATTACCAGATGATGAAATTAAGAAAAATTTATTAAATTAAAAAACTTAAAAAATTAAATTGAGTCAGCTTGGATTAATTTACTAAATCCACGATCTAAGTCATAAAATCAAAATAACCTTATAGAAAACAAATAAAAAAAATTATGAAATCCTATCGAAAAAGTTATAAAAATTGAATACAATCAACCCAAGTCAATCCGTCAAACTTGTAACTTGAGTTATGAGATCAAAATAATTTTATAGAAGCAAATCTAAAAAAATTATAAAATTCAACTTTCAACCAACTCAACATTGAAAAATAAAATAAAAAAACATTCAAATAAAAAAGTAAAGAAAAAAATTGACTCGAATCAACTCATATTAATTTATTAAACCTGTAACTTAGGTAATGAAATCAGAAAAAATTCATAGAAAACAAATCAACAAAAATTATGAAGCCACATTTCTAACATATATAATATTAAAAGTTGATATTAAAAAAAAAACTAAATTCACAAGACTAATGTACATAACCCAATAAAAAAATAAAAAAAACAAAACAAAATACTCAAAACAATCTAATGTTATATGGAAAAAAAATGGATGTTTGAAGTATGAAATTAAAAAACACAAAAAAAAAAAACACAAATAACAAAACATTATTAAAATGTATAATGTTTTTTTACATGTGTGGCTAGAAGCATATTTATAAAACCCAGTTAACCCATAAAGTTAATCCAGAATCTAAGATATATATAGTTTATTTCTTAATAAAATGCTTATTAACTTTTTAATACAATAGCTATATATAATCCACTTTCAGTATGATATTTTTAACTATTTTTATATGGAATAATTATATATATCATAAATTTACATAAATTATTTTTTAAAATGTTTATGTGAAATATTTAAATTTCAAATATTTTTTTAAGATTTTTTCAGATTAATCTTTGTGAACTAGAACTGACATTTTAGAATTGTCCGGGTTTAACAACTATAACTATAATAATTTAACTAAACCTTTGAGTATTTTGATAATTAATTAATATTAATACACTATCACACACAAAGCGCAACCCACCCGTTCATTTTTACACTCAAGGAGTGCGTGGCGAATCATGACAAAAAGGAAACAAATATCACGTGTCAAAAATGCTAGATACTTTTCCAACATGAAACGGCCTGAATCAGATAAAGGAGTTCATTAATTTAGAAACAATAGTTTCCATACATAAAAATTCATCTAATAATACTATTTAGGTATTCTTTTTACTAAAAATGAAAGATTCATAATAAAAATAAAGAAATCAAAATATTAATGGATAAAGATGATCATGCTTAATATTAATTTTAAAAATACTAAAAATAAAAATTCATAATATTAATTCTAATATTATGTTTAAAATAATAAGAAACTTAAAATTTTCTATGTTTATTTTTTGAAATAAAAATTAATAATGACTATAAAAATAATATTCATTTAATAGTAAAATTAACAGAGATGATTACGAAGGTGTGATGGTAGGGGAATAAAACTCGTATTCTCTTTCTTCCTTTTCTCCCCCTCCTCCTCCTCCTCCTAGCTTGGTGTTTGTATCTCAAGGAGCTATTTTTTTTTAAAATCTAATCTACTTTAGCAAAAAGAAAAATNAAGGAAACAAATATCACGTGTCAAAAATGCTAGATACTTTTCCAACATGAAACGGCCTGAATCAGATAAAGGAGTTCATTAATTTAGAAACAATAGTTTCCATACATAAAAATTCATCTAATAATACTATTTAGGTATTCTTTTTACTAAAAATGAAAGATTCATAATAAAAATAAAGAAATCAAAATATTAATGGATAAAGATGATCATGCTTAATATTAATTTTAAAAATACTAAAAATAAAAATTCATAATATTAATTCTAATATTATGTTTAAAATAATAAGAAACTTAAAATTTTCTATGTTTATTTTTTGAAATAAAAATTAATAATGACTATAAAAATAATATTCATTTAATAGTAAAATTAACAGAGATGATTACGAAGGTGTGATGGTAGGGGAATAAAACTCGTATTCTCTTTCTTCCTTTTCTCCTCCTCCTCCTCCTCCTCCTAGCTTGGTGTTTGTATCTCAAGGAGCTATTTTTTTTTAAAATCTAATCTACTTTAGCAAAAAGAAAAATAGTATGTCACTAGATTTGTGCCTTTGAAACTTTATGGTCCGTATTTTTTCACAAAAAATAATGTTTAGGTGATGTAAACGAGTTTTAAATAAATAAATAAAAACCAACAACTTAGGTTATAGCCTGGATTGAATTATTTTAATTAAATGATAAAAAATAGATGAAAATAATAAATTAATAATTTTTTTAAATGATCATGATAACTTGAAAAAAATAAATTTGAAAGTATAAAATTGAATAAAAAATGAACAAAAAACTTATCCAAGTTAACTCAAGATAGGATAAACATATAATCTAGATAATAAGAGTCGAGTCAACTCAAATTAACTTACTACTTGTATCCCATGCCATGAAATTAAGATATCCCAACAAAAAAAAATAAAAAAAATCAAAAAGATATTTTTTTAAAAAAATAATGTCAAACAATCAAATTAGAAAAGTAAATAAGCTAAAAAAAAATATTGGCCCATATTAACTTTTTAAATCTATAACTTAGATCATTATGTTGAAAATAATATACATGGAAAAACAGTGAGAAACAATCTTTGATAAATTAAATATTGAAGAATAAAATTTTAAAAAATATATGCAAAAGGATCCCTAAAGTAGTAGCAATTAGAAGAATAAAGATAAATTAAAATAAAAATAAATTAGAGGGTAAATAAATTTTTTTGATGGAAGAGTGAAATCAAAAAGAAAAAATACTTTAATGAAAGAAAAAAAATCAAAAGAATGAGACTCAAATTGAAAAAAATAATACATCATAAATTTAGATTGAAGAATAGAATTGAAAAAAATATATCTTTTACAAGAAGGTCAAGAAAAAAAATAAAAAATTAAAAGAATGAGAACTAAAGTAAAAAAAATACATGAAAAATTAGGATTAGATGATGAAATTGAAAAACAACCAAAACTTACAAAAGAACCATGAACAAAAACTAGAAACTACAAGAACAAGGTCTATATCCAAAGAGAAAACAAATTCAAGAGCAACTTTGAAAATTTAGAGGGCTAGTCATGAAAATCAAGAAAGAGAATGAGAAGAAGATGAAAAAACAAAAGGCTTATGCCGCCAAACCAAAGGTCTGTTTTGGAAACATACTGTCTAGACGTGATAAGGACGCTAAAAGGATTCAAATACTGTCTTAAAAATCATTGAGCAATGTACCACATGCCACCTAAAGCCATATCAATCCCTCATGCTTCAACACTTGCAATGCATGCATAATTTTTTTTTAATATTTATTAAATATTAAAGTATAGATTTTTTCATGATAAATTTAATGACACTATAAAAAGTTACAAACGGTAACCAAAGTTGGCCACACTCTTTGTTCAAAGATAAGTGATCAATTACAATAACAAAAGAGAGATAAAAAAAAAACAAGAAAGAGACTTTATAGACATGATGAAGCTTCAATTATGATATTAGTAGTATCATAAAAAAAAGTCTTGATAAGACGAATCTAATAACACTAGAAAAGGTATCCCGACAATAAATGTAGCGGACCATACATACGTAAACAAGTCACTTGCCTTTGAAAAAAGAGTGTGGTCTAATTTGGTAACCATTGATTGCTTTTTTTAATTTCTTTGAATTTATTTTGCTGAGATTTTTTTGATGATACGAGCAGCATATAATTAAAGCTTTAATGTAATGTTTCTTTCTTTCCTTTTATTTCTTCTCTCTCTACACTTTAGTTTCTCACTTGTTTTGGGATAAAGAGAGTGACCCACTCCAGTTAATAATGATGACCTTTATTGATATTGTTGAATTTATCTTGTTTATATTTTTATGATGATATTAATGATATCATAATTAGAATTTTAATGTGTTTTTAGAGTTTTTTATTCTAATTAATATCAATTTATCTAATAATTTTGTTTTTAAATGCCATGTTTTCTATTACCAACATACTTGTTATTTTTTTTCACCGTGATATTTATAAAATCATGCTATTTTATTAAAAAAACTTCTATTTGTGTTGTTTAGCAAATATTTTTTTAATTAATATCAGTAAGTGAAAATACCCTCAAGTAGAATATAAATAGGGGTAAATGATCAGCAGCAACAACAATTTCTTTCATAACATCCGGGTATTCTGAAATACTCCAAAATTATAATGAAAATGGCTTCTTTCTTTCTTTCTTTTTAGATTAAATTCATAGAAATGTTCTTTACAGGCAAGTGGAGGACCTACTTTTTGGTCCGTGAGCCATATCCCATACAAGGTGAGATTCATAAACAAACTGGTTAGTAAAAGATTAAATTCAGTGCACTCTTGCCTAACAAGGAGATCTGTTACGCCTATACATGACAAATTTGAGTTCAAACTTCAACGATCTGTTGTCTCCTAGTCATCTCTTCCCTTAAAACTGTCAAACCAATTCAAGGGGGCCGACAAAGAAAGGCTTGAGTGTCTAGCCCGTTGATTTGCACTCTGCGAAAATACTTTTCCATGGCAAAAGAAAATTATTTTACCTAATTAGCCGTTACATTCTTAAAATAAATTGAAAAAGAAAACCACCAATTAATAATAAAAATACGATTTCACCTCATCCTCAAGGGCGACAGCTTATTATCTGTTCAAGGATAACAAGTTTTTAGATGACGTTTGAGAAAATCGTGATGGGGAAAATGACAGCGATGAGATGGCCCAGAAAAAATATTACCTTGAAAAGAAAAGGAAGGCAATCAAAAGTTGTAGGCAACGAAAGCAAGAAAACCAGTTGAAATATTACCTTCAAAATTGTATCTTCTTTCCTTATTTCTTCCACTAATTCTTCATGAATTGGGAACTCCAAATCTTACTACATCTTTATAAGAAAAAGATCAAAATACAATGAAAATAGCCCCTTCCATCAACAAAGCAAATTAGTATAGCATATAGGGGGGGTGAGAGCAGAGGAAACACCATCCTGCCTTCTCCGAGTATTTTATTTTTCTCTTCTTGTTTCCTTCCTTCTCTCTCTCTTTCCATGATCCCTCCCTCCTTGTCATTTCAGAAGGTAAGAACAATCTCTTGGATTCTACTGTATGTGTATTTGAGTGCTCATCACCATCACCATCACCATCACCATCACCATCCTTCGTTTCTTGGAGAACTGCCCCATCTTTTTTTAGGAAGAATCCAAGATCAGTCCTTTGTGTCTTCTTGCTGAAAAAAATTTGAGGGGAGGAAAAATGGGTGAACTGTGGGAATTCGCTGTACATGCGATAAATGGGAGGTGGTTCTCTGTTTTTGCCTCTTTTTTAATCATGGCTGGAGCTGGTGCTACATATCTGTTTGGCACCTACTCAAAAGACATAAAAGCCACACTTGGTTATGACCAAACTACTCTAAATCTCCTAGGATTCTTTAAGGATCTGGGTGCTAATGTCGGGGTCTTTTCTGGGCTTCTAGCTGAAGTGACACCAACATGGGTTGTGCTTCTGGTAGGTTCTGCCATGAACTTTGCAGGGTACTTCATGATTTGGCTAGCTGTCACTCAGAAGATAGCCAGGCCTGCTGTTTGGCAGATGTGTTTGTATATTTGTATGGGAGCCAATTCCCAAAATTTTGCAAACACAGGAGCTCTTGTCACTTGTGTGAAGAATTTCCCAGAAAGTAGAGGGGTGATGTTGGGTCTGTTGAAGGGTTTTGTTGGGTTAAGTGGAGCTATCCTGACACAATTCTACTTGGCCATCTATGGAACTGATTCAAAGTCTCTCATTCTTCTCATTGGATGGCTCCCAGCTGCTTTATCTGTGATTTTTGTGTATACAGTTCGGGAAAGGAAGCCTGAGAGGCAACCTAATGAGCTCAGGGTTTTTTACCATTTTCTCTACGTGTCAATTGTGCTAGCTTTGTTTCTCATGGCTATGAATATTGTTGAAAAACAGGTTGATTTCTCTAAAGCAGCCTATGCTGGAAGTGCCGCTGTAGTTTGTGCCTTGCTTTTTATACCTCTCATTATTGCCATTAGAGAGGATTGGGTCCAATGGAACCTCAAGAATCAAGATGGAATGAAGCCCGCAACAGAGACAACCGTTGACAGGGCACTAGATATTGCACCAGAAGTGAAGTCTGAAGTCTCAAAAGAGAAAGAGGAGAAGGCTAAAGAATCTTGTTTCGCCAGCATATGTCATAAGCCAGAGAGAGGTGAAGACTACACAATCTTACAAGCACTTTTGAGCATGGATATGCTAATCTTGTTTGCTGCAACATTTTGTGGCCTTGGTGGAAGCTTAACAGCAGTGGACAACTTGGGCCAGATTGGTGAATCCCTAGGATATCCAACTAAAACCATCAAATCCTTCGTTTCACTAGTGAGCATATGGAATTATTTTGGAAGGGTATTTTCTGGATTTGTTTCTGAAAGCTTATTAGTGAAGTACAAGATGCCTCGGCCCCTGATGATGACATTTGTTCTCCTTTTGGCATGCGTAGGCCATCTCCTCATTGCCTTCCCCTTCCCGGGTTCAGTCTATGTAGCATCGGTGATTATGGGGTTCGCATTTGGTGCACAATTGCCATTGCTGTTCGCTATAATCTCTGAGCTCTTTGGCCTAAAGTACTACTCTACATTGTTCAATTGTGGACAGTTAGCTAGTCCTCTTGGGTCATATATACTTAATGTGAAGATCACCGGACACTTGTACGATCATGAAGCACTGAAGGAGCTAGCAAAGAAGGGTATGAATAGATCATCAGTGAAGGAACTGATCTGTTTGGGGTCCCAGTGTTACAGGGTACCCTTTATAATTCTGTCTTCTGTGACATTGTTTGGTGCTCTTATTTCACTGGTTTTGGTGATGAGGACGAGGAAATTTTACGGCAGCGATATATACAAGAAGTTTAGAGAGATTCATGGAGTGAGCTGAGATCGAGAACAAGCTCAAATAAGATTGAGAGAAGGTGATCACAAGAAGGCCACTGTACTTGCCAAATTGATTGTATTACCATTATTTATCTAATCGGGAACTTTCATGTTCGTTGTCTCATTAAAAAAAAATTAAAGTTGTGATATTTTAAACATAGATGCAGTGATATCAAGCAGCAGTCAGAAAGGGGAAAAAGAACCCCTTCCACAGGTGCAGCGTGCCAACACCAACGATAAAAAGTGGGGAAAAAGAAGCATAATCCCTTGCATAAATGCAGTAGTTCCAACAGCAGCACCGAAAATTCCATCAAGCTTTGTAGAAGAAATAAAAAAACATGGATTATGTGGGTTTCACGGGAGGATCGGCATCCCATCTGCCTTGAATAAGTTGATAAAAATAGGTGAAAGTTCTAAATATGATTGTTTGGAAGAACATAAGAAATTGATGCTTTCATTATCAGGATTAAAGAAATCATGGTGTGTTCTTTTGTGGGCTTCACGGGTGGATTGGCATCCCATCAGCCTGTGGTTGTCTGCTAGCAAGTTTCCACATCTTGTCAAATATAAACAGCGAATTCAATCATTCAATGATGGTCATGTCAGCCTCTCTCCACACGGGAGCAATCAAGCACGGCAAAAACAGCAGTAATATTCCCGGGCTTTATTTTGGTTTATAGTATGATCCATATCTTAAGCTAGATGTTGAGATATGATTCTTCCATGTTGTATCATAATCAAGACTCAAACATATTTCACTAAATAAAGATATCGAGTATATAGAGGCCAGATCTATTGTTATTGTTAGTAGAATGTTTGTCCACGCTATACTTCTTATATCAATTTTCTTGAAACAAAACAAAAGCTAATTTGTTTTTTAGTAGAATATTTTTAATTATACTAGAAAAAATATAGATTGAAACTCAATAAATTTATTTTAATTTGATTCATTTTTTGAGTTTTCATATTCCAGAAATGGAATCATTTAAGATTTTAAGATATTTAACCCACTGCATTTTAGTGCTAATTTATAATTTCAATTTGTCATTAACTAGCCATCTTTAGCGTTTTTAAATTGGGTCAAAGTAAACAATCATTTCTCTTGGCTATGTAAATAAAAAAACGACGACAAAACCAAACTTATATTTCCTCAAATTCTATCTCGATTGATATATATATATATATATATATATAAACTTGGATTTCTCCCGTGACAACATTTTTTCTCTCCTCCTGCCCTCTTTCTCCTTGTTCATCTTATCCAAAAAAAAAAAAAGTAAATAAATAAATAAACTAAAATGATACAAAATTTCAAAAATCCCACTAAAAAATATTAAAAATTTAATATATATTTAATGATAAATTAGCTGATTTAGAAAAAAAAATATAAATTGAAGAAATATCTCACATATAAGGATAAATTGAGTCACTAACCCTTTTTTCTCTCTTAAAAAAAAAACATAATATTTTTCTACATTTAACATCACTACTTCAACCATGTCTTTAAACTCTTCACCAACCACCATGGATAGAGGTAATGAAATATTTTAATAAATAAATAAAATATTTATTGTTTTTGTTATTATTATTCCTCCATCATCATTATCACTACCTTTTCTTTGTTAAATATATTATTATTATTATTATTATGTTACTTTTCCATCTCTTTCTTTTTCTCCTTTTATTCTTCCATCATTATCAATATCACTATTATCATGATTATCTTTATCATTTTGATCATTACAATCTATTTTTTTTCTTTAATTTTTTCATGTATTTTTTAAAAAATAATAATTTTTCAAGAAATATGTTTTCAATGAAATTCAATCAATTCTTGTCACTTTCAATTATTTTGTGAGATAAGATGGATGATAAAATAAAAATAACAAAATAACATAAAATACATAGATAAAAAAATAAAAAAATAAAATTTTAGGGATAAACAATAAGAAAAAAAAATAGAAAAGGGGATTGAAGTGACCAATGACTAAAAATTATAATGGAAGATCACACAAATGAGAAAAAAATAAATAAATAGAAGAGTTGAACAAAATAAAAAAACTACAGTAAGAGATTTTAGATCATTAAAAAAAGGAAATATAATTAATTTTAAGCATAAAATTTTTCAATTAGAAATCCGCAAATAAAATCTTTTAATATTATTTTTCATTCTAACTTTTTCTTTTTAATTAGACACAAACAATATTAATAAAGGAACTAAAGAAGAAGATAAGAACTCATACAATAACAAAAAGTCAAAGAAAAAAAATAAAGTCAAAACCCTAGCCATTCAAAAAATTACAATTGTCTTTAACACTTTTCCTCGCATTATTGTGTACTACCCATTACCTTATGCTAGGAACATTGGATTTGGAAAAAGAATTCTTGCAATGAAAGTTATCAAAGTAACTTGTTCACAATAAATTTAAAAAATATAAGGAAAAAAAAAGAATCTTAGGATTTATTATAATTTTAAAAGTACAAGATATATAAATAATAATCTCACACCATTCAAGGAATCACTTTTATATTGAAATTTCACCAATTATAAGTTGAATTTATCACAACAATCTACCTTATAGAATTACAATCATATCTTAAATAGTTTTACAAATAATAATTACTTAATTACTAACAAATTCTAAATGCTAAAAAAAAAACTAATTATACAAAGACAATAATAGTTAATATTAACTACTATTGCCACTTGGATAATTGACATCATTAATTGGAAATCAACTACTTCTTGAATATACATTGCTCAAAATACATCAATCCATTAGAACTTACATTAACCTAATCCTTAGCTTTAATACCATTTTTCTCTTTGTTAAACTCAATCTTTTTCTTTCCTTTAACTTTCTTCTTGATGTCCTATCTTAATTATTAGAATTTGCATCATTACCCTTCTCTTCTTTGATCTCATAGAATAAACCCTTTATTGATCGATTTATCTCTCTCTGACCAGCCCCATTATAGTCAACAAACTGCAATTTCTTCTACGTCAAAATAGATCATTCATAGCACCATATAACAATCCTATCGACCAACCTTCCCATCAAATAGCAACCTTAAATTTTCAATATTAATTCCATAAATCTATATAAAATCCAAAACATCCTCAAGTTTTAATTAACCTAAAATCCAAGCAAAAACTAATCTAAAATCAACCCAAAATTTAAGCTTTTCCTTTAAAAAAATGATTAAAATTGTACTATCAAATTTATTACAAATTACATATCATTTTTGGTTTGAAAATTGTATTGCCAAATTGATATTTGTAGTCAATATGAATTTTTCCTAGTTTATACTCTTTATGCGTTGTAGGTATTGGATTAACCTTTTAAAATTTGTTTATTGGGGTAGTGAGAGACTTTTGTTATGACCAATAGGTTAATTGACCTACCAATATTTAATGGCTAGAACCATTATTTCATTGTCTCCATATATACTAGTAAACCTATCCATATTTAATGGTTAAACCATCATTTCAATGTCTCTATATATACCACTAGGCAAGCTTAATGTGCATGCTTTTCAAAGATAGGTGGTAAGACAATCAAGATTGTGAAATATACTTAAGAACAACCTAATGAGATTCTAAAACTAAAAATAAAAAGGTAATATTTAAATAGAAGGTTTCAATGTGAACTATTTTATTTATAGCATTTGCATCCTACTGTCAATAAAGTTACAAATTCATAAATAAAGCAAGTAAAAATGACATCACAATAAGTTTGGTCATTACAAGCTTCCAAGATAAAATGTCATGACAACCAAGTATGTTAATTTTTTTTATTTGTAGTTTACTTCTCAAAAGTTGGTTCATTAGCACTAAAAGGAAATGAGATTTAGTTGTGATAAATAAACTATATATATGTGTGTGTGTTTGTGTGTGTATTCATTACTTTTGAATGAGTCAAAATCTTGATTTTTTTTAATAATATAAAGGTTAATGCATAAATTCATTTCTATATTTTTAGATCAAGAAAAGTTTCAAATTATCTTTTTAAAATGTATGAATAATATCACACTAGATATTATGACGACCCATCCTTTTTTTAAAAAGAAAAAGGCTTATATGTTTAATGGGGGTAAAGGTCTTATATTATAAAAATAAGTTGCCACATAATATTATGATTATGATTATGATTATCAAAAACCCTAACTATTTTTCATAGTTTTAAGGTAAAGTACTTGTTATGTTAGAAGAAATATATTATCATCCTAAAGCATTTTACTTAAGATAAATTGTATTTATACATCTTTTTTATTGCTAATGGAATGTCATACTTAATACCAATAGTTTATCTATATGGGTAAAGATGAGTTTATTTCAATTAGTTAAACCTTAAAAGGATACATGAGTTGAATCCTAACCATTTTAAAGTGCATGTCATATTTGTCACTCTTAATTGCTTGGTGAATTGACATATCTATAAACTATTTACTCTAATTGTAACTTATGACTATTAATAGTCTATCAGACTATGTCAATAAATAATCATGTGGATTTTTAATTGGCTCATTAAACCTAACCCAAATCCCATAAGGATTTGTCGCTATCTATTTTATTTATGCAATAATGGCACGTGAAAAAATGACTTATTTAGGATGATTCATCCTATATTACTAAGGTTTACTCACAACTTATTTTAAATGAGGTTTCTTTGTAAAACTAGATAAAATTCTAATTCAAACGATAATAAGTGAAATTTTTATAATTTATAAATAAAATATAGGTTAGATTTAAAACATATATTAATTAATATAGAAAGGTAATATTGAATGAAAGAAAATTTTTATTGAATAAAGTATGTAAGAAGAAAAAATCTAGAGGGCCAAAAAGAAAATATGAAATAGTGGGGGGTAAATATACAACTCATAAGAAATTGGGTATATAACTACCCAATTTCTTCTTTTATGGTCAATGGTTCTTCATGCTTAGAGGGAAGGATTGGCTTTTTTTCTTTCTTTTTTTCTATTCATTTTCTACTAAATTACATATAAAGAAAGCTGTAATTAAGATATAAGTAAAAATAAAAAAAAAGGGTGTTTAAAGGTTTATAGGGTTATTTTGAAGAAAAACATTAAAAGTCAAGGTTTAAGAAGAAAGAGAAAAGAACTTGAAATTTTCTTACATTCTATTATTGAAACATCATTCCATTGAGGTAATGGACCTATCCAATATGATTAATTGCTTTGATAAAGAAATGCAATTGTTAATATTATATGAAATTGGGGATTTATGATGTGAATTGTTGTAATGATGCAATTTATGATTGAATGATGTTTATAAGCATAAAATAAGATTGGGTAATTGGTTAATTTAAAAAAAATAAAAGAAAAAAATCCCTAATCCTTAACGAACATATACGACCAATAGGAAGAAATTAGGAAAAATTGAAGAATTAAGAAAAAAAAATAAAATTATGTTAAAATGGCATGTATATAAATGTAAATGGAAGGAAAGAATGAGATTTTTCTTAAAAAAGAAAAGAAAGAGAAAACTTCCATACACTCTCTAATAGTTTTGGCCAAGACTACCAAAAAGAGAAGGGTTTAAGTTTTAACTTTGTCAATGTGGAGAAATATGTTCACTTGAATTAGTTGACTTGTTCTAGAATTAAGAAAAAACATAAAGAATCACAAAGAAAATCTAACTAATTTTACAAACAAGAAATTTGGCTAAGCATATGTTTGAATATTGAGCTTGTCTAAATTAAAAGATATATAAATCATATTGAGTTGTGTTGATTTGTAAAAGAAAATTTGAATAAAAAAGAAAACAATTATAAACAATATAAATAACAAGAACGATGACATGTTAATGCAAATAAGTGAGAAATTAAAATTTATATGGAAGATGAAGTCGATCCTTATAGTAAATGAATAATTAATGATTTATTACTTTTATTGGTATAGGAGTAGCAGGCCATTTCACGTGCACATATGTTAGATAAGTGCTCCACACATTCTAAAAATTTATTAGTGATTTGATCAATAATTACATGTATCTTTAATTATATTATAATTAAATTTAAAGGATATGAATGGTGAATTATAGAAACTAATCTATAAGTAATGGGATTAGTGTAATGAGCAAATTGAGAAAACTAATCCCTATTTAAAGGTAATGGGATTAGTGTAATGAGCAAATTGAGGAAACTAATCCCTATCTAAGGAGATTAGTGTTTTGCTTGCTTGGCAAAGTAAGGAACTAAATCTATAGCTATTGGACGGATTAAACATACTAATTTCTTAGATAATGGGATCTATGACCTAAATATGGGTTTAAAGTTTTATTGGATTGACAATCGAAGAAACTAAATCTTTGAATGATGGGTTTAGTGCTCGAAGTATTGGGCAATTAAAAATTTTAAATAATTTAGTTATAAAATAAATGCAGGAATGAATTAATAACGGATATCAACATGCCTAAAGTTTTTATTATGAATAGTATTGGATGATGAAGAAAAAAGATTATATGAATACTTGAGTATACAAAAGTGTAGTCCATAGTAAAAAATTATTATTGATTGTACCACAAATGTCACCTAATATAATTATGTAATAAATTTCTAGGCACCTTACATAATTATTTTTAAATACGATGATATTTAAAATTAAGCTCTTGATGTTTCGATTTTAAATTTTGATTCTCAACCTTTTTATCTTTGTTTTTAATTTCATTATTGGATCCATAATCTTGATTTTTAATCAAGTATGGTCCTTATTCTCTTTATTTGTTTTTTAATTTGGATTATCTTATGAATTTTTTTTTTAATTTTACCTTTTAATTCAAAGTTTGATGATATTTAATGTTAGACTATCAATGTTTTTATTTCAAATTTTGATTCTTAACCCTTTTATTAAATTTTATTTTTCTTACTATTTCATCTTTAAATCCATAATCTTTGTTTTTTATTTTTTAAAACTTTGTCTTCATTCTTTTTATTTTGATTTTTTTTGGATTCTTTTGTTAATTTCATTTGTCTTTTTAATTTTATCCTTCAATTTAAAGTTTCATGATATTTAAGATTATACCCTCAATATTTTGATTTTAAAGTTTGATTCTTAACCTTTTTATTAAAGTTTAGTTTGTTTTCAATTTAATACATGGCTCCATAATCTTGATTTTTTTATTTATTCAAGTTTGATCCTCATTCTTATTCCTTTTATTTTTAATTTGGATTCTTATCTTAATTTATTTTTTTCTTTTTGATTTTGCCATTTAATTCAAAATTTTATGTTGTCCTCTTATTTTTTGAAAGTTGATTGAGGATAAGTATATATATCACGTTTTATATGGATTGATCTGAGTTACCTCAAGTCAAATAATTTTTTTAATCAATCATTAATAATCATCGGGTTTTAATAGTAATTTACATAAATGAAAAAGATAACAAAAAAAAGAACATAAAATTTTGAAAAATAGAGATGACATAAAAATTTTAATTCAAAATTTTATTATTAAATATATCTCTTCAATTAGTTTGTCTTTTTAGTAAGTTTACAACTTCTTAAATGCATCTAAAACCAACAAACTAACAAGGAAAACTTAAAATAAAAGAAAAGCAATAAAAATCCTTAACAAACCACGAACACCATTCTAAATAATAATAATAAGAAGTTGTAAAATAAATAAAAAAATCATAAATTAACTAGAAAAATATAAAAAATCTTAAATAACTTTTGAGCTTTATTTGAATACCTTCTTGATTTTTAATTACTATAAAATTTTTACATCTTATAAAGCATCAAAAGTTATTTCTCTTGTTATAAAGGTATATATTAAAAAAAAAACTCTTTTATTTCTCTTGTTATAAAAGAAAAGCATTTTTTCCCCCTGGCAATCGACACTGACAGCATCGCTGCATTGTAGGACCAATTGCTCCCAGGATGGCTGGGCTGCTAAAAAATAAATGTTTTCTTCTCTGCTGGAACTCATTAAGTAGTTTTTCTTTTTTAATCCAGAATTTAAGAACATTCTTATGAGCCGTGATTAGGCTTTTTGTGTTCAAACCATGCAGGTTCAACCATGGATCTCAAAAAAAAAAAAAAAGTTTAAGCTAAAGCATTCCCTGAGCAAACGATTTCCATCTTGAACATTTACACAGGATGCTTGTCCATGAAAATAATGTTGCACGAACATTCAGATTCTCAGATCCATAGAGTGGCGCGGCTAGCAGATCTAATAATAAACGACACCATTTTTTACGCTGAAGGTCCCAAGAGTGGTGCGATTGTTAAAACCAAGTTACAATCATACTTGTCAAAATAGCATATGTAATTTCATTCACACCAAGGCACCATATCTATACATATTACATAACATTTTCGGAGCGGTCCATGTCTTTTGGTATTTTTATTACCACCAACCATACATAGATATGGGATTTCAAAAAAAGAAAAAAAAAACTAGGACCGCAAAAAAGGTTTACATACTCTAATTTCATGTGTACATCTATAGCATTCAATTGCTGCCCACACTAATTGTCTAGCCAGCTAATCATAATCCTTGACCTAATAATTGAATGATTACTTTTTTTTCTCATGGGTCTTATTGTTTATATGGGTAGCATATAAGGGTCTTTGCAATGTAGTTCTCCAAGTATATAGTCTTTATAATGCAGTTATTCAAGTATATACAGGTCCTAGCATGGCAAAAGCAATAAATACTGAGCCAACTGGGTCATATACAGGTCCTAGCATGGCAAAAGCAATAAATACTGAGCCAACTGGGTCGCTTGTGTAACCTGACTGAGCCATTGAAGAGAATCATATGCTAGATAAACATTGTCGGTAACAAATCCAATGAGACACCAACAAATGATTCTCTTCAATGGCTCGGTCAAGTTACACAAATGACTTAATTGACTCGACATTTGACTCCTCTGTCATGCCATGATCTGCATATGCTTGGATAACTACATTGCAAAAACCATATGCTTGCATAACTACATTGGATAAGCCCCATTATCCATCAATTCACGCAATTATAACAATTCCTCACATAAGCTCATATAAACAAAAAACAAGACTAATAAGAAAAAAATGACCACCCAATTGCTGGGTCAAGGACTATGATTAGAATAACAAGGGCAAGAATTGTAGACAAGTGGTGCGGGCAGCAATTGATTTGAAGTAAGCAGCTTCAAGTTTAACTTCACATGCACTCCATGCAACATGGACGAGCACAGTAACAAAGAATATGGTTATGATAGCATCGGGTGTTCTAAATGGAGAGAGTTCCATATGTCAATTGGATAAAAGGTAGCCAGCGCTGCAACGAGAGAGAGAGGAATCTGGCATGTTTGTCCATTCCCCTATAAAGTTAAAAAATGAAACTGCTTTAGATCCAGAAACAAGTAATAAATCTAGAAAGTTAACCTAAAAGAATTATCAGCATGAAAACAATGACCAACTACTTGCAGTGTTTTTTTCCAGGGGGAACGGAAGGAAGGGGTGGGGTTCCCCTTCATCATACATGCCACATGACCTATAACAATCAAAAGCCCATAAACCAACTTAATTGATTCAAAAAATGAAGGCCACTTATTCTGGTTTTGTCCCAAATGCCGCTGCAACTTAATGCTGTTGCAAAGCATTCATGAAGCATCTACCGTGCCATGGTAGTGCCAAACTCAGATACACATCTAACATCCCAAATGTAAAATTAGGGCATCATGTTTCAAGCAAAAGATCAAAAAATCATACTAGAGATCCATCAACCAGAGGATCTGTGGCTTGCTGAAACTCATTGATCACAACACAGGAGGCAGAAAAGAGATGGGCTTGTGAAAGCGCCTATAGGTGATGGGTTGTTTAAGGATAAAATCGTTTACGCTTGTAAGTCTAAGAATTCTTGACCAAATTGCACCTATTTGTAGCCATTTCAAGGTTTGATTTCAAGCTTCTCTTTTATATTTCTTCTTTCCTTCTCTTTCTGGACTGAATCCATTCTTGGATCAGTCTTTTCTCCAAACACTACACCTACCTCACCCAAACACCTTACATATTCCATCAAACACTTGAATTCTATTTTGTATTGCAAAATTTATATTCAGGGAAGCTTCCCATCTGAATAAATTTGAGGGATACCCATGGATTTATTTACTGGGGAAGGCTTGAGCTACATACAATTTATCACACTTACCCACTTATAAAAATGTAAAGAAGGAAACAGAGTGCATCTGGTTGATTGGTCTAATTCCTTCTCTCCTCTCCTAGATCTGCATGGTTCAACTAATGAACTTAATTCCTATCACTGTACCAGAAGTTTCATCATCCGTAACTTCTTACTCTAAACATTACCCAAATACCCCTGAATTCAACCCAAATTAATTAACAAATTCTAGATTCTTTTGAGCTCTACACCCTAAAACCTGGGAAAAAGACTAAGATCTACCCTTTTCACATGTATTTATACAAGAAATCTCAGCAAATCTCAACCAGAAAGAGACTAAAGACAAGAACCCATGAATAGCAAACAAATTCACCTAGCAATTGAGCTTCATGGCTCAAAATACAAACTCAAAAGCAAAATACTTGTGAGATTCTCGGAATACAGGAATCCTCTCTCACAATCTCTTTTCTGGAGCAAGGGAGAGAATGGGAAGAGGAGATCTGTAATTTTGTTAATTCATAAAAAACAAAAAAGGATGATAACGTTAGGAAAAAAATAAAAATAAAAAGTAAATTATTTGGTATTAAATTGATTTAAAAAAA